>CAKAJI010000570.1:0-134724 GCA_916610255.1 Lasioglossum lativentre
ATATATATTACAAGGTAGTTTCAATGATACACTACAAATTACCATATATTCTAAGGTATTTTCAATGATACACTGCATATTACGTTATATTATAAGGTATTTCCAAAGATACACTGCATATTACGTTATATTATAATGTATTTTCAATGATACACTGCATATTATGTTATATTATAAGGTATTTTCAATGATACACTGCATATTACGTTATATTATAAGGTATTTTCATTGATACACTACAAATTACGATATATTATAAGGTATTTTCAATGATACACTGCATATTACTTTATATTATAAGGTATTTTCATTGATAAACTACAAATTACGATATATTATAAGGTATTTTCAATGATACACAGCATATTACGTTATATTATAAGGTATTTTCATGATAAACTACTATATACTATAAGGTATTTTCAATGATACACTACAAATTACGATATATTATAAGGTATTTTCATTGATGCACTACAAATTACCATATATTATAAGGTATTTTCAATGATACACTACAAATTACGATATATTATAAGGTATTTTCAATGATACACTGCATATTACGTTTTATTATAAGGTATTTTCAATGATACATTGCATATTACGTTTTATTATAAGGTATTTTCAATGATACACAGAATATTACGTTATATTATAAGGTATTTTCATTGATACACTACAAATTACAATATATTATAAGGTATTTTCAATGATACACTACAAATTGCGATATATTATAAGGTATTTTCAATGATACACTGCATATTACGTTATATTATAAGGTATTTTCATTGATAGACTAGAATTACCATATATTCTAAGGTATTTTCAATGATACACTGCATATTACGTTATATTATAAGGTATTTTCAATGATACACTGCATATTACGTTATATTATAAGGTATTTTCAATGATACACTGCATATTACGTTATATTATAAGGTATTTTCAATGATACACTGCATATTACGTTATATTATACGGTATTTTCATTGATACACTACAAATTGCGATATATGATAAGGTATTTTCAATGATACACAGCAGATTACGTTATATTATATGGTATTTTCAATGATAAAATACTATATATTATAAGGTATTTTCAATGATACACTACAAATTACGATATATTATAAGGTATTTTCACTGATACACTGCATATTACGTTATATTATAAGGTATTTTCATTGATAGACTAGAATTACCATATATTCTAAGGTATTTTCAATGATACACTGCATATTACGTTATATTATAAGGTATTTTCAATGATACACTGCATATTACGTTATATTATAAGGTATTTTCAATGATACACTACAAATTACGATATATTATAAGGTATTTTCAATGATACACTGCATATTACTTTATATTATAAGGTATTTTCATTGATACACTACAAATTACGATATATTATAAGGTATTTTCAATGATACACAGCATATTACGTTATATTATAAGGTATTTTCAATGATAAACTACTATATATTATAAGGTATTTTCAATGATAAACTACTATATATTATAAGGTATTTTCAATGATACACTACAAATTACCATACATTATAAGGTATTTTCAATGATACACTACAAATTACGATATATTATAAGGTATTTTCAATGATACACAGCGTATTACGTTATATTATAAGGTATTTTCAATGATAATCTACTATATATTATAAGGTATTTTCAATGATACACTACAAATTACGATATATTATAAGGTATTTTCACTGATACACTGAATATTACGTTATATTATAAGGTATTTTCATAGATAGACTAGAATTACCATATATTCTATGGTATTTTCAATGATACACTGCATATTACGTTATATTATAAGGTATTTTCAATGATACACTGCATATTACGTTATATTATAAGGTATTTTCAATGATACACTGCATATTACGTTATATTATAAGGTATTTTCATGATACACTGCATATTACGTTATATTATAAGGTATTTTCAATGATACACTGAATATTACGTTATGTTATAAGGTATTTTCATTGATACACTACAAATTACGATATATTATAAGGTATTTTCATTGATACACTGCATATTACGTTATATTATAATGTATTTTCATTGATAGACTAGAATTACCATATATTCTAAGGTATTTTCAATGATACACTGCATATTACGTTATATTATAAGGTATTTTCAATGATACACTGCATATTACGTTATATTATAAGGTATTTTCAATGATACACTGCATATTACGTTATATTATAAGGTATTGTCATTGATGCACTACAAATTACCATATATTATAAGGTATTTTCAATGATACACTGCATATTACGTTATATTATAAGGTATTTCAATGATAAATTACTATATATTATAAGGTATTTTCAATGATACACTACAAATTACGATATATTATAAGGTATTTTCACTGATACACTGAATATTACGTTATATTATAAGGTATTTTCATAGATAGACTAGAATTACCATATATTCTAAGGTATTTTCAATGATACACTGCATATTACGTTATATTATAAGGTATTTTCATTGATAGACTAGAATTACCATATATTCTAAGGTATTTTCAATGATACACTGCATATTACGTTATATTATAAGGTATTTTCAATGATACACTGCATATTACGTTATATTATAAGGTATTTTCAATGATACACTGCATATTACGTTTATTATAAGGTATTTTCAATGATACACTGCATATTACGTTATATTATACGGTATTTTCATTGATACACTACAATTGCGATATATGATAAGGTATTTTCAATGATACACAGCAGATTACGTTATATTATAAGGTATTTTCAATGATAAAATACTATATATTATAAGGTATTTTCAATGATACACTACAAATTACGATATATTATAAGGTATTTTCACTGATACACTGCATATTACGTTATATTATAAGGTATTTTCATTGATAGACTAGAATTACCATATATTCTAAGGTATTTTCAATGATACACTGCATATTACGTTATATTATAAGGTATTTTCAATGATACACTGCATATTACGTTATATTATAAGGTATTTTCAATGATACACTACAAATTACGATATATTATAAGGTATTTTCAATGATACACTGCATATTACTTTATATTATAAGGTATTTTCATTGATACACTACAAATTACGATATATTATAAGGTATTTTCAATGATACACAGCATATTACGTTATATTATAAGGTATTTTCAATGATACACTGCATATTACGTTATATTATAAGGTATTTTCAATGATACACTGCATATTACGTTATATTATAAGGTATTTTCAATGATACACTGAATATTACGTATGTTATAAGGTATTTTCATTGATACACTACAAATTACGATATATTATAAGGTATTTTCATTGATACACTGCATATTACGTTATATTATAATGTATTTTCATTGATAGACTAGAATTACCATATATTCTAAGGTATTTTCAATGATACACTGCATATTACGTTATATTATAAGGTATTTTCAATGATACACTGCATATTACGTTATATTATAAGGTATTTTCAATGATACACTGCATATTACGTTATATTATAAGGTATTTTCATTGATGCACTACAAATTACCATATATTATAAGGTATTTTCAATGATACACTGCATATTACGTTATATTATAAGGTATTTCAATGATAAATTACTATATATTATAAGGTATTTTCAATGATACACTACAAATTACGATATATTATAAGGTATTTTCACTGATACACTGAATATTACGTTATATTATAAGGTATTTTCATAGATAGACTAGAATTACCATATATTCTAAGGTATTTTCAATGATACACTGCATATTACGTTATATTATAAGGTATTTTCATTGCTAGACTAGAATTACCATATATTCTAAGGTATTTTCAATGATACACTGCATATTACGTTATATTATAAGGTATTTTCAATGATACACTGCATATTACGTTATATTATAAGGTATTTTCAATGATACATTGCATATTACGTTATATTATAAGGTATTTTCAGTGATAAACTACTATATATTACAAGGTAGTTTCAATGATACACTACAAATTACCATATATTCTAAGGTATTTTCAATGATACACTACAAATTACGATATATTATAAGGTATTTTCAATGATACACTGCATATTACGTTTTATTATAAGGTATTTTCATTGATAAACTACAAATTACGATATATTATAAGGTATTTTCAATAATACACAGCATATTACGTTATATTATAAGGTATTTTCAATGATAAACTACTATATATTATAAGGTATTTTCAATGATACACTACAAATTACGATATATTATAAGGTATTTTCATTGATGCACTACAAATTACCATATATTATAAGGTATTTTCAATGATACACTACAAATTACGATATATTATAAGGTATTTTCAATGATACACTGCATATTACGTTTTATTATAAGGTATTTTCAATGATAAACTACTATATATTATAAGGTATTTTCAATGATACACTACAAATTACGATATATTATAAGGTATTTTCATTGATGCACTACAAATTACCATATATTATAAGGTATTTTCAATGATACACTACAAATTACGATATATTATAAGGTATTTTCAATGATACACTGCATATTACGTTTTATTATAAGGTATTTTCAATGATACATGCATATTACGTTTTATTATAAGGTATTTTCAATGATACACAGAATATTACGTTATATTATAAGGTATTTTCATTGATACACTACAAATTACAATATATTATAAGGTATTTTCAATGATACACTACAAATTGCGATATATTATAAGGTATTTTCAATGATACACTGCATATTACGTTATATTATAAGGTATTTTCATTGATAGACTAGAATTACCATATATTATAAGGTATTTTCAATGATACACAGCATATTACGTTATATTATAAGGTATTTTCAATGATAAACTACTATATATTATAAGGTATTTTCAATGATACACTACAAATTACGATATATTATAAGGTATTTTCATTGATGCACTACAAATTACCATATATTATAAGGTATTTTCAATGATACACTACAAATTACGATATATTATAAGGTATTTTCAATGATACACTGCATATTACGTTTTATTATAAGGTATTTTCAATGATACATTGCATATTACGTTTTAATATAAGGTAATTTTCAATGATACACAGAATATTACGTTATATTATAAGGTATTTTCATTGATACACTACAAATTACAATATATTATAAGGTATTTTCAATGATACACTACAAATTGCGATATATTATAAGGTATTTTCAATGATACACTGCATATTACGTTATATTATAAGGTATTTTCAATGATACACTGCAAATTACGTTATATTATAAGGTATTTTCAATGATACACTGCATATTACGTTATATTATACGGTATTTTCATTGATACACTACAAATTGCGATATATGATAAGGTATTTTCAATGATACACAGCAGATTACGTATTATATTAAAGGTATTTTCAATGATAAAATACTATATATTATAAGGTATTTTCAATGATACACTACAAATTACGATATATTATAAGGTATTTTCACTGATACACTGCATATTACGTTATATTATAAGGTATTTTCATTGATAGACTAGAATTACCATATATTCTAAGGTATTTTCAATGATACACGCATATTACGTTATATTATAAGGTATTTTCAATGATACACTGCATATTACGTTATATTATAAGGTATTTTCAATGATACACTACAAATTACGATATATTATAAGGTATTTTCAATGATACACTGCATATTACTTTATATTATAAAGTATTTTCATTGATACACTACAAATTACGATATATTATAAGGTATTTTCAATGATACACAGCATATTACGTTATATTATAAGGTATTTTCAATGATAAACTACTATATATTATAAGGTATTTTCAATGATAAACTACTATATATTATAAGGTATTTTCAATGATACACTACAAATTACCATATATTATAAGGTATTTTCAATGATACACTACAAATTACGATATATTATAAGGTATTTTCAATGATACACTGCATATTACTTTATATTATTAGGTATTTTCATTGATACACTACAAATTACGATATATTATAAGGTATTTTCAATGATACACAGCATATTACGTTATATTATAAGGTATTTTCAATGATAAACTACTATATATTATAAGGTATTTTCAATGATACACTACAAATTACGATATATTATAAGGTATTTTCACTGATACACTGCATATTACGTTATATTATAAGGTATTTTCATTGATAGACTAGAATTACCATATATTCTAAGGTATTTTCAATGATACACTGCATATTACGTTAAATTATAAGGTATTTTCAATGATACACTACAAATTACGATATATTATAAGGTATTTTCATTGATGCACTACAAATTACCATATATTATAAGGTATTTTCAATGATACACTACAAATTACGATATATTATAAGGTATTTTCAATAATACACTGTATATTACGTTTTATTATAAGGTATTTTCAATGATACATTGCATATTACGTTTTATTATAAGGTATTTTCAATGATACACAGAATATTACGTTATATTATAAGGTATTTTCATTGATACACTACAAATTACAATATATTATAAGGTATTTTCAATGATACACTACAAATTGCGATATATTATAAGGTATTTTCAATGATACACTGCATATTACGTTATATTATAAGGTATTTTCATTGATAGACTAGAATTACCATATATTCTAAGGTATTTTCAATGATACACTGCATATTACGTTATATTATAAGGTATTTTCAATGATACACTGCATATTACGTTATATTATAAGGTATTTTCAATGATACACTGCATATTACGTTATATTATAAGGTATTTTCAATGATACACTGCATATTACGTTATATTATACGGTATTTTCATTGATACACTACAAATTGCGATATATGATAAGGTATTTTCAATGATACACAGCAGATTACGTTATATTATAAGGTATTTTCAATGATAAAATACTATATATTATAAGGTATTTTCAATGATACACTACAAATTACGATATATTATAAGGTATTTTCACTGATACACTGCATATTACGTTATATTATAAGGTATTTTCATTGATAGACTAGAATTACCATATATTCTAAGGTATTTTCAATGATACACTGCATATTACGTTATATTATAAGGTATTTTCAATGATACACTGCATATTACGTTATATTATAAGGTATTTTCAATGATACACTACAAATTACGATATATTATAAGGTATTTTCAATGATACACTGCATATTACTTTATATTATAAAGTATTTTCATTGATACACTACAAATTACGATATATTATAAGGTATTTTCAATGATACACAGCATATTACGTTATATTATAAGGTATTTTCAATGATAAACTACTATATATTATAAGGTATTTTCAATGATAAACTACTATATATTATAAGGTATTTTCAATGATACACTACAAATTACCATATATTATAAGGTATTTTCAATGATACACTACAAATTACGATATATTATAAGGTATTTTCAATGATACACTGCATATTACTTTATATTATAAGGTATTTTCATTGATACACTACAAATTACGATATATTATAAGGTATTTTCAATGATACACAGCATATTACGTTATATTATAAGGTATTTTCAATGATAAACTACTATATATTATAAGGTATTTTCAATGATACACTACAAATTACGATATATTATAAGGTATTTTCACTGATACACTGCATATTACGTTATATTATAAGGTATTTTCATTGATAGACTAGAATTACCATATATTCTAAGGTATTTTCAATGATACACTGCATATTACGTTAAATTATAAGGTATTTTCAATGATACACTACAAATTACGATATATTATAAGGTATTTTCATTGATGCACTACAAATTACCATATATTATAAGGTATTTTCAATGATACACTACAAATTACGATATATTATAAGGTATTTTCAATGATACACTGTATATTACGTTTTATTATAAGGTATTTTCAATGATACATTGCATATTACGTTTTATTATAAGGTATTTTCAATGATACACAGAATATTACGTTATATTATAAGGTATTTTCATTGATACACTACAAATTACAATATATTATAAGGTATTTTCAATGATACACTACAAATTGCGATATATTATAAGGTATTTTCAATGATACACTGCATATTACGTTATATTATAAGGTATTTTCATTGATAGACTAGAATTACCATATATTCTAAGGTATTTTCAATGATACACTGCATATTACGTTATATTATAAGGTATTTTCAATGATACACTGCATATTACGTTATATTATAAGGTATTTTCAATGATAAACTACTATATATTATAAGGTATTTTCAATGATAAACTACTATATATTATAAGGTATTTTCAATGATACACGACAAATTACGATATATTATAAGGTATTTTCACTGATACACTGCATATTACGTTATATTATAAGTTATTTTCATTGATAGACTACAATTACCATATATTCTAAGGTATTTTCAATGATACACTGCATATTACGTTATATTATAAGGTATTTTCAATGATACACTGCATATTACGTTATATTATAAGTTATTTTCATTGATAGACTACAATTACCATATATTCTAAGGTATTTTCAATGATACACTGCATATTACGTTATATTATAAGGTATTTTCAATGATAAACTACTATATATTATAAGGTATTTTCAATGATAAACTACTATATATTATAAGGTATTTTCAATGATACACGACAAATTACGATATATTATAAGGTATTTTCACTGATACACTGCATATTACGTTATATTATAAGTTATTTTCATTGATAGACTACAATTACCATATATTCTAAGGTATTTTCAATGATACACTGCATATTACGTTATATTATAAGGTATTTTCAATGATACACTGCATATTACGTTATATTATAAGGTATTTTCAATGATACACTGCATATTACGTTATATTATAAGGTATTTTCATTGATGCACAACAAATTACCATATATTATAAGGTATTTTCAATGATACACTACAAATTACGATATATTATAAGGTATTTTCAATGATACACCGCATATTACGTTATATTATAATGTATTTTCAATGATACACTGCATATTACGTTATATTATAAGGTATTTTCACTGATACACTGCATATTACGTTATATTATAAGTTATTTTCATTGATAGACTACAATTACCATATATTCTAAGGTATTTTCAATGATACACTGCATATTACGTTATATTATAAGGTATTTTCAATGATACACTGCATATTACGTTATATTATAAGGTATTTTCAATGATACACTGCATATTACGTTATATTATAAGGTATTTTCATTGATGCACTACAAATTACCATATATTATAAGGTATTTTCAATGATACACTACAAATTACGATATATTATAAGGTATTTTCAATGATACACCGCATATTACGTTATATTATAATGTATTTTCAATGATACACTGCATATTACGTTATATTATAAGGTATTTTCAATGATACACTGCATATTACGTCATATTATAAGGTATTTTCAATGATACACTGCATATTACGTTATATTATAAGGTATTTTCAATGATACACAGAATATTACGTTTTATAATAAGGTATTTTCAATGATAAACTACTAAATATTATAAGGTATTTCCAATGATACACTACAAATTACGATATATTACAAGGTATTTTCAATGATACACTGCATATTACGTTATATTATAAGGTATTTTCAATGATACACTGCATATTACGTTATATTATAAGGTATTTTCAATGATACACAGAATATTACGTTATATTATAAGGTATTTTCAATGATAAACTACTATATATTATAAGGTATTTTCAATGATACACTGCATATTAAGTTATATTATAAGGAATTTTCAATGATACACTGCATATTACGTTATATTATAAGGTATTTTCATTGATAGCCTAGAATTACCATATATTCTAAGGTATTTCCAATGATACATTGCATATTACGTTATATTATTAGGTATTTTCAATGATACACTAAAAAATTAAGATATATTATAAGGTATTTCCAATGATACTCTGCATATTACGTTATATTATAAAGTATTTTCAATGATCCACTGCATATTACGTTATATTATAAGGTATTTTCAATGATACACTACAAATTACGATATATTATAAGGTATTTTCAATGATACACTGCTTATTACTTTATATTATAAGGTATTTTCATTGATACACTACAAATTACGATATATTATAAGGTATTTTCAATGATACACAGCATATTACGTTATATTATAAGGTATTTTCAATGATACACTGCATATTACGTTATATTATAAGGTATTTTCAATGATACACAGAATATTACGTTATATTATAAGGTATTTTCAATGATAAACTACTATATATTATAAGGTATTTTCAATGATACACTGCATATTACGTTATATTATTAGGTATTTCCAATGATACACTAAAAAATTACGATATATTATAAGGTATTTCCAAGGATACTCTGCATATTACGTTATATTATAAGGAATTTTAAATGATACACTGCATATTACGTTATATTATAAGGTATTTTCATTGATAGACTAGAATTACCATATATTCTAAGGTATTTTCAATGATACACAGAATATTACGTTATATTATAAGGTATTTTCAATGATAAACTACTATATATTACAAGGTATTTTCAATGATACACTGCATATTACGTTATATTATAAGGTATTTTCAATGATACACCGCATATTACGTTATATTATAATGTATTTTCAATGATACACTGCATATTACGTTATATTATAGGGTATTTTCAATGATACACTGCATACTACGTTATATTATTAGGTATTTGCAATGATAGACTGCATATCTCGTTATATTATAAGGTATTTTCAATGATACACTGCATATCACGTTATATTATAAGGTATTTTCAATGATACACTGCATATTACATTATTTTATAAGGTATTTTTCATGATAGACTGCATACTACGTTATATTATAAGGTATTTTCAATGATACACTGCATATTACGTTATATTATAAGGTATTTTCAATGATACACTGCATATTACGAAATATTATAAGGTATTTTCACTGATACACTGCATATTACGTTATATTATAAGGTATTTTCATTGATAGACTAGAATTACCATATATTCTAAGGTATTTTCAATGATACACTGCATATTACGTTATATTATAAGGTATTTTCAATGATACACTGCATATTACGTTATATTATAAGGTATTTTCAATGATACACTACAAATTACGATATATTATAAGGTATTTTCAATGATACACTGCATATTACTTTATATTATGAGGTATTTTCATTGATACACTACAAATTACGATATATTATAAGGTATTTTCAATGATACACAGCATATTACGTTATATTATAAGGTATTTTCAATGATAAACTACTATATATTATAAGGTATTTTCAATGATAAACTACTATATATTATAAGGTATTTTCAATGATACACGACAAATTACGATATATTATAAGGTATTTTCATTGATGCACTACAAATTACCATATATTATAAGGTATTTTCAATGATACACTACAAATTACGATATATTATAAGGTATTTTCAATGATACACCGCATATTACGTTATATTATAATGTATTTTCAATGATACACTGCATATTACGTTATATTATAAGGTATTTTCAATGATACACTGCATATTACGTCATATTATAAGGTATTTTCAATGATACACTGCATATTACGTTATATTATAAGGTATTTTCAATGATACACAGAATATTACGTTTTATAATAAGGTATTTGCAATGATAAACCACTAAATATTATAAGGTATTTCCAATGATACACTACAAATTACGATATATTACAAGGTATTTTCAATGATACACTGCATATTACGTTATATTATAAGGTATTTTCAATGATACACTGCATATTACGTTATATTATAAGGTATTTTCAATGATACACAGAATATTACGTTATATTATAAGGTATTTTCAATGATAAACTACAATATATTATAAGGTATTTTCAATGATACACAGAATATTACGTTATATTATAAGGTATTTTCAATGATAAACTACTATATATTATAAGGTATTTTCAATGATAAACTACTATATATTACAAGGTATTTTCAATGATACACTGCATATTAAGTTATATTATAAGGTATTTTCAATGATACACCGCATATTACGTTATATTATAATGTATTTTCAATGATACACTGCATATTACGTTATATTATAAGGTATTTTCATTGATACACTACAAATTACGATATATTATAAGGTATTTTCAATGATACACAGCATATTACGTTATATTATAAGGTATTTTCAATGATAAACTACTATATATTACAAGGTATTTTCAATGATAAACTACTATATATTATAAGGTATTTTCAATGATACACTACAAATTACGATATATTATAAGGTATTTTCACTGATACACTGCATATTACGTTATATTATAAGGTATTTTCATTGATAGACTACAATTACCATATATTCTAAGGTATTTTCAATGATACACTGCATATTACGTTATATTATAATGTATTTTCAATGATACACTGCATATTACCATATATTATAAGGTATTTTCAATGATACACTGCATATTACGTTATATTATAAGGTATTTTCAATGATACACTGCATATTACGTTATATTATAAGGTATTTTCATTGATGCACTACAAATTACCATATATTATAAGGTATTTTCAATGATACACTACAAATTACGATATATTATAAGGTATTTTCAATGATACACCGCATATTACGTTATATTATAATGTATTTTCAATGATACACTGCATATTACGTTATATTATACGGTATTTTCATTGATACACTACAAATTGCGATATATGATAAGGTATTTTCAATGATACACAGCAGATTACGTTATATTATAAGGTATTTTCAATGATAAACTACTATATATTATAAGGTATTTTCAATGATACACTACAAATTACGATATATTATAAGGTATTTTCACTGATACACTGCATATTACGTTATATTATAAGGTATTTTCATTGATAGACTAGAATTACCATATATTCTAAGGTATTTTCAATGATACACTGCATATTACGTTATATTATAAGGTATTTTCAATGATACACTACAAATTACGATATATTATAAGGTATTTTCAATGATACACTGCATATTACTTTATATTATAAGGTATTTTCATTGATACACTACAAATTACGATATATTATAAGGTATTTTCAATGATACACAGCATATTACGTTATATTATAAGGTATTTTCAATGATAAACTACTATATATTATAAGGTATTTTCAATGATAAACTACTATATATTATAAGGTATTTTCAATGATACACGACAAATTACGATATATTATAAGGTATTTCCACTGATACACTGCATATTACGTTATATTATAAGTTATTTTCATTGATACACTACAATTACCATATATTCTAAGGTATTTTCAATGATACACTGCATATTACGTTATATTATAAGGTATTTTCAATGATACACTGCATATTACGTTATATTATAAGGTATTTTCATTGATACACTACAAATTACCATATATTATAAGGTATTTTCAATGATACACTGCATATTACTTTATATTATAAGGTATTTTCATTGATACACTACAAATTTCGATATATTATAAATTATTTTCAATGATACACTGCATATTACGTTATATTATAAGGTATTTTCAATGATACACTGCATATTACGTTATATTATAAGGTATTTTCAATGATGCACTGCATATTACGTTATATTATTAGGTATTTTCAATGATACACTAAAAAATTACTATATATTATAAGGTATTTCCAATGATACACTGCATATTACGTTATATTATAAGGTATTTTCAATGATACACTGCATATTACGTTATATTATAAGGTATTTTCAATGATACACTGCATATTACGTTATATTATAAGGTATTTTCATTGATAGACTAGAATTACCACATATTCTAAGGTATTTTCAATGATACACTGCATATTACGTTAGATTATAAGGTATTTTCATTGATAGACTAGAATTACCATATATTCTACGGTATTTTCAATGATACACCGCATATTACGTTATATTATAAGGTATTTTCAATGATACACTGCATATTACGTTATATTATAAGGTATTTTCAATGATACACTGCATATTACGTTATATTATAAGGTATTTTCATTGATACACTACAAATTACCATATATTATAAGGTATTTTCAATGATACACTGCATATTACTTTATATTATAAGGTATTTTCATTGATACACTACAAATTTCGATATATTATAAGGTATTTTCAATGATACACAGCATATTACGTTATATTATAAGTTATTTTCAATGATAAACTACTATATATTATCTGGTATTTTCAATGATAAACTACTATATATTATAAGGTATTTTCAATGATACACTACAAATTACGATATATTATAAGGTATTTTCACTGGTACACTGCATATTACGTTATATTATAAGGTATTTTCATTGATAGACTACAATTACCATATATTCTAAGGTATTTTCATTGATAGACTAGAATTACCATATATTCTACGGTATTTTCAATGATACACCGCATATTACGTTATATTATAAGGTATTTTCAATGATACACTGCATATTACGTTATATTATAAGGTATTTTCAATGATACACTGCATATTACGTTATATTATAAGGTATTTTCATTGATGCACTACAAATTACCATATATTATAAGGTATTTTCAATGATACACTACAAATTACGATATATTATAAGGTATTTTCAATGATACACCGCATATTACGTTATATTATAATGTATTTTCAATGATACACTGCATATTACGTTATATTATAAGGTATTTTCAATGATACACTGCATATTACGTTATATTATAAGGTATTTTCAATGATACACTGCATATTACGTTATATTATAAGGTATTTTCATTGATGCACTACAAATTACCATATATTATAAGGTATTTTCAATGATACACTACAAATTACGATATATTATAAGGTATTTTCAATGATACACCGCATATTACTTACGTTATATTATAAGGTATTTTCAATGATACACTGCATATTACGTTATATTATAAGGTATTTTCATTGATACACTACAAATTACCATATATTATAAGGTATTTTCAATGATACACTGCATATTACTTTATATTATAAGGTATTTTCATTGATACACTACAAATTACGATATATTATAAGGTATTTTCAATGATACACAGCATATTACGTTATATTATAAGGTATTTTCAATGATAAACTACTATATATTATAAGGTATTTTCAATGATAAACTACTATATATTATAAGGTATTTTCAATGATACACTACAAATTACGATATATTATAAGGTATTTTCACTGATACACTGCATATTACGTTATATTATAAGGTATTTTCATTGATAGACTACAATTACCATATATTCTAAGGTATTTTCAATGATACACTGCATATTACGTTATATTATAAGGTATTTTCAATGATACACTGCATATTACGTTATATTATACGGTATTTTCATTGATACACTACAAATTGCGATATATGATAAGGTATTTTCAATGATACACAGCAGATTACGTTATATTATAAGGTATTTTCAATGATAAACTACTATATATTATAAGGTATTTTCAATGATACACTACAAATTACGATATATTATAAGGTATTTTCACTGATACACTGCATATTACGTTATATTATAAGGTATTTTCATTGATAGACTAGAATTACCATATATTCTAAGGTATTTTCAATGATACACTGCATATTACGTTATATTATAAGGTATTTTCAATGATACACTACAAATTACGATATATTATAAGGTATTTTCAATGATACACTGCATATTACTTTATATTATAAGGTATTTTCATTGATACACTACAAATTACGATATATTATAAGGTATTTTCAATGATACACAGCATATTACGTTATATTATAAGGTATTTTCAATGATAAACTACTATATATTATAAGGTATTTTCAATGATAAACTACTATATATTATAAGGTATTTTCAATGATACACGACAAATTACGATATATTATAAGGTATTTTCACTGATACACTGCATATTACGTTATATTATAAGTTATTTTCATTGATAGACTACAATTACCATATATTCTAAGGTATTTTCAATGATACACTGCATATTACGTTATATTATAAGGTATTTTCAATGATACACTGCATATTACGTTATATTATAAGGTATTTTCAATGATACACTGCATATTACGTTATATTATAAGGTATTTTCATTGATGCACTACAAATTACCATATATTATAAGGTATTTTCAATGATACACTACAAATTACGATATATTATAAGGTATTTTCAATGATACACCGCATATTACGTTATATTATAAGGTATTTTCAATGATACACTGCATATTACGTTATATTATAAGGTATTTTCATTGATACACTACAAATTACCATATATTATAAGGTATTTTCAATGATACACTGCATATTACTTTATATTATAAGGTATTTTCATTGATACACTACAAATTACGATATATTATAAGGTATTTTCAATGATACACAGCATATTACGTTATATTATAAGGTATTTTCAATGATAAACTACTATATATTATAAGGTATTTTCAATGATAAACTACTATATATTATAAGGTATTTTCAATGATACACTACAAATTACGATATATTATAAGGTATTTTCACTGATACACTGCATATTACGTTATATTATAAGGTATTTTCATTGATAGACTACAATTACCATATATTCTAAGGTATTTTCAATGATACACTGCATATTACGTTATATTATAATGTATTTTCAATGATACACTGCATATTACCATATATTATAAGGTATTTTCAATGATACACTGCATATTACGTTATATTATACGGTATTTTCATTGATACACTACAAATTGCGATATATGATAAGGTATTTTCAATGATACACAGCAGATTACGTTATATTATAAGGTATTTTCAATGATAAACTACTATATATTATAAGGTATTTTCAATGATACACTACAAATTACGATATATTATAAGGTATTTTCACTGATACACTGCATATTACGTTATATTATAAGGTATTTTCATTGATAGACTAGAATTACCATATATTCTAAGGTATTTTCAATGATACACTGCATATTACGTTATATTATAAGGTATTTTCAATGATACACTACAAATTACGATATATTATAAGGTATTTACAATGATACACTGCATATTACTTTATATTATAAGGTATTTTCATTGATACACTACAAATTACGATATATTATAAGGTATTTTCAATGATACACAGCATATTACGTTATATTATAAGGTATTTTCAATGATAAACTAATATATATTATAAGGTATTTTCAATGATAAACTACTATATATTATAAGGTATTTTCAATGATACACGACAAATTACGATATATTATAAGGTATTTTCACTGATACACTGCATATTACGTTATATTATAAGTTATTTTCATTGATAGACTACAATTACCATATATTCTAAGGTATTTTCAATGATACACTGCATATTACGTTATATTATAAGGTATTTTCAATGATACACTGCATATTACGTTATATTATAAGGTATTTTCAATGATACACTGCATATTACGTTATATTATAAGGTATTTTCATTGATGCACTACAAATTACCATATATTATAAGGTATTTTCAATGATACACTACAAATTACGATATATTATAAGGTATTTTCAATGATACACCGCATATTACGTTATATTATAATGTATTTTCAATGATACACTGCATATTACGTTATATTATAAGGTATTTTCATTGATAGCCTAGAATTACCATATATTCTAAGGTATTTCCAATGATACATTGCATATTACGTTATATTATTAGGTATTTTCAATGATACACTAAAAAATTAAGATATATTATAAGGTATTTCCAATGATACTCTGCATATTACGTTATATTATAAGGTATTTTCAATGATACACTGCATATTACGTTATATTATAAGGTATTTTCAATGATACACTACAAATTACGATATATTATAAGGTATTTTCAATGATACACTGCTTATTACTTTATATTATAAGGTATTTTCATTGATACACTACAAATTACGATATATTATAAGGTATTTTCAATGATACACTGCATATTACGATTTATTATAAGGTATTTTCAATGATACACTGCATATTACGTCATATTATAAGGTATTTTCAATGATACACTGCATATTACGTTATATTATAAGGTATTTTCAATGATACACAGAATATTACGTTTTATAATAAGGTATTTTCAATGATAAACTACTAAATATTATAAGGTATTTCCAATGATACACTACAAATTACGATATATTACAAGGTATTTTCAATGATACACTGCATATTACGTTATATTATAAGGTATTTTCAATGATACACTGCATATTACGTTATATTATAAGGTATTTTCAATGATACACTGCATATTACGTTATATTATAAGGTATTTTCATTGATAGACTACAATTACCATATATTCTAAGGTATTTTCAATGATACACTGCATATTACGTTATATTATAAGGTATTTTCAATGATACACTGCATATTACGTTATATTATAAGGTATTTTCAATGATACACTGCATATTACGTTATATTATAAGGTATTTTCATTGATGCACTACAAATTACCATATATTATAAGGTATTTTCAATGATACACTACAAATCACGATATATTATAAGGTATTTTCGATGATTCACCGCATATTACGTTATATTATAATGTATTTTCAATGATACACTGCATATTACGTTATATTATAAGGTATTTTCATTGATAGCCTAGAATTACCATATATTCTAAGGTATTTCCAATGATACATTGCATATTACGTTATATTATAAGGTATTTTCATTGATACACTACAAATTACGATATATTATAAGGTATTTTCAATGATACACTGCATATTACGTTATATTATAAGGTATTTTCAATGATAAACTACTATATATTATAAGGTATTTTCAATGATAAACTACTATATATTATAAGGTATTTTCAATGATACACTACAAATTACGATATATTATAAGGTATTTTCACTGATACACTGCATATTACGTTATATTATAAGGTATTTTCATTGATAGACTACAATTACCATATATTCTAAGGTATTTTCAATGATACACTGCATATTACGTTATATTATAAGGTATTTTCAATGATACACTGCATATTACGTTATATTATAAGGTATTTTCAATGATACACTGCATATTACGTTATATTATAAGGTATTTTCATTGATGCACTACAAATTACCATATATTATAAGGTATTTTCAATGATACACTACAAATTACGATATATTATAAGGTATTTTCAATGATACACCGCATATTACGTTATATTATAATGTATTTTCAATGATACACTGCATATTACGTTATATTATAAGGTATTTTCAATGATACACTGCATATTACGTTTTATTATAAGGTATTCTCAATGATACACTGCATATTACGATTTATTATAAGGTATTTTCAATGATACACTGCATATTACGTCATATTATAAGGTATTTTCAATGATACACTGCATATTACGTTATATTATAAGGTATTTTCAATGATACACAGAATATTACGTTTTATAATAAGGTATTTTCAATGATAAACTACTAAATATTATAAGGTATTTTCAATGATACACTACAAATTACGATATATTATAAGGTATTTTCAATGATACACTGCATATTACGTTATATTATAAGGTATTTTCAATGATACACTGCATATTACGTTATAGTATAAGGTATTTTCAATGATACACTGCATATTACGTTATATTATAAGGTATTTTCAATGATACACTGCATATTACGTTATATTATAAGGTATTTTCAATGATACACAGAATATTACGTTATATTATAAGGTATTTTCAATGATAAACTACTATATATTATAAGGTATTTTCAATGATACACTGCATATTACGTTATATTATAAGGTATTTTCATTGATGCACTACAAATTACCATATATTATAAGGTATTTTCAATGATACACTACAAATTACGATATATTATAAGGTATTTTCAATGATACACCGCATATTACGTTATATTATAATGTATTTTCAATGATACACTGCATATTACGTTATATTATAAGGTATTTTCAATGATACACTGCATATTACGTTTTATTATAAGGTATTCTCAATGATACACTGCATATTACATTATATTATAATGTATTTTCATTGATAGACTAGAATTACCATATATTCTACGGTATTTTCAATGATACACCGCATATTACGTTATATTATAAGGTATTTTGAATGATACACTGCATATTCCGTTATATTATAAGGTATTTTCAATGATACACAGCATATTACGTTATATTATAAGGTATTTTCAATGATGAACTACTATATATTATAAGGTATTTTCAATGATAAACTACTATATATTATAAGGTATTTTCAATGATACACTACAAATTACGATATATTATAAGGTATTTTCACTGATACACTGCATATTACGTTATATTATAAGGTATTTTCATTGATAGACTACAATTACCATATATTCTAAGGTATTTTCAATGATACACTGCATATTACGTTATATTATAAGGTATTTTCAATGATACACTGCATATTACGTTATATTATAAGGTATTTTCAATGATACACTGCATATTACGTTATATTATAAGGTATTTTCATTGATGCACTACAAATTACCATATATTATAAGGTATTTTCAATGATACACTACAAATTACGATATATTATAAGGTATTTTCAATGATACACCGCATATTACGTTATATTATAATGTATTTTCAATGATACACTGCATATTACGTTATATTATAAGGTATTTTCAATGATACACTGCATATTACGTTTTACTATAAGGTATTCTCAATGATACACTGCATATTACGATTTATTATAAGGTATTTTCAATGATACACTGCATATTACGTCATATTATAAGGTATTTTCAATGATACACTGCATATTACGTTATATTATAAGGTATTTTCAATGATACACAGAATATTACGTTTTATAATAAGGTATTTTCAATGATAAACTACTAAATATTATAAGGTATTTCCAATGATACACTACAAATTACGATATATTATAAGGTATTTTCAATGATACACTGCATATTACGTTATATTATAAGGTATTTTCAATGATACACTGCATATTACGTTATAGTATAAGGTATTTTCAATGATACACTGCATATTACGTTATATTATAAGGTATTTTCAATGATACACTGCATATTACGTTATATTATAAGGTATTTTCAATGATACACAGAATATTACGTTATATTATAAGGTATTTTCAATGATAAACTACTATATATTATAAGGTATTTTCAATGATACACTGCATATTACGTTATATTATAAGGTATTTTCATTGATGCACTACAAATTACCATATATTATAAGGTATTTTCAATGATACACTACAAATTACGATATATTATAAGGTATTTTCAATGATACACCGCATATTACGTTATATTATAATGTATTTTCAATGATACACTGCATATTACGTTATATTATAAGGTATTTTCAATGATACACTGCATATTACGTTTTATTATAAGGTATTCTCAATGATACACTGCATATTACATTATATTATAATGTATTTTCATTGATAGACTAGAATTACCATATATTCTACGGTATTTTCAATGATACACCGCATATTACGTTATATTATAAGGTATTTTCAATGATACACTGCATATTACGTTATATTATAAGGTATTTTCAATGATACACAGCATATTACGTTATATTATAAGGTATTTTCAATGATGAACTACTATATATTATAAGGTATTTTCAATGATAAACTACTATATATTATAAGGTATTTTCAATGATACACGACAAATTACGATATATTATAAGGTATTTTCACTGATACACTGCATATTACGTTATATTATAAGTTATTTTCATTGATAGACTACAATTACCATATATTCTAAGGTATTTTCAATGATACACTGCATATTACGTTATATTATAAGGTATTTTCAATGATACACTGCATATTACGTTATATTATAAGGTATTTTCAATGATACACTGCATATTACGTTATATTATAAGGTATTTTCATTGATACACTACAAATTACCATATATTATAAGGTATTTTCAATGATACACTACAAATTACGATATATTATAAGGTATTTTCGATGATACACCGCATATTACGTTATATTATAATGTATTTTCAATGATACACTGCATATTACGTTATATTATAAGGTATTTTCATTGATAGCCTAGAATTACCATATATTCTAAGGTATTTTCAATGATACACTGCATATTACGTTATATTATAAGGTATTTTCAATGATACACTGCATATTACGTTATATTATAAGGTATTTTCAATGATACACTGCATATTACGTTATATTATAAGGTATTTTCATTGATGCACTACAAATTACCATATATTATAAGGTATTTTCAATGATACACTACAAATTACGATATATTATAAGGTATTTTCTATGATACACCGCATATTACGTTATATTATAATGTATTTTCAATGATACACTGCATATTACGTTATATTATAAGGTATTTTCATTGATAGCCTAGAATTACCATATATTCTAAGGTATTTCCAATGATACATTGCATATTACGTTATATTATAAGGTATTTTCATTGATACACTACAAATTACGATATATTATAAGGTATTTTCAATGATACACAGCATATTACGTTATATTATAAGGTATTTTCAATGATAAACTACTATATATTATAAGGTATTTTCAATGATAAACTACTATATATTATAAGGTATTTTCAATGATACACTACAAATTACGATATATTATAAGGTATTTTCACTGATACACTGCATATTACGTTATATTATAAGGTATTTTCATTGATAGACTACAATTACCATATATTCTAAGGTATTTTCAATGATACACTGCATATTACGTTATATTATAAGGTATTTTCAATGATACACTGCATATTACGTTATATTATAAGGTATTTTCAATGATACACTGCATATTACGTTATATTATAAGGTATTTTCATTGATGCACTACAAATTACCATATATTATAAGGTATTTTCAATGATACACTACAAATTACGATATATTATAAGGTATTTTCAATGATACACAGCATATTACGTTATATTATAATGTATTTTCAATGATACACTGCATATTACGTTATATTATAAGGTATTTTCAATGATACACTGCATATTACGTTTTATTATAAGGTATTCTCAATGATACACTGCATATTACGATTTATTATAAGGTATTTTCAATGATACACTGCATATTACGTCATATTATAAGGTATTTTCAATGATACACTGCATATTACGTTATATTATAAGGTATTTTCAATGATACACAGAATATTACGTTTTATAATAAGGTATTTTCAATGATAAACTACTAAATATTATAAGGTATTTCCAATGATACACTACAAATTACGATATATTATAAGGTATTTTCAATGATACACTGCATATTACGTTATATTATAAGGTATTTTCAATGATACACTGCATATTACGTTATAGTATAAGGTATTTTCAATGATACACTGCATATTACGTTATATTATAAGGTATTTTCAATGATACACTGCATATTACGTTATATTATAAGGTATTTTCAATGATACACAGCATATTACGTTATATTATAAGGTATTTTCAATGATAAACTACTATATATTATAAGGTATTTTCAATGATACACTGCATATTACGTTATATTATAAGGTATTTTCATTGATGCACTACAAATTACCATATATTATAAGGTATTTTCAATGATACACTACAAATTACGATATATTATAAGGTATTTTCAATGATACACCGCATATTACGTTATATTATAATGTATTTTCAATGATACACTGCATATTACGTTATATTATAAGGTATTTTCAATGATACACTGCATATTACGTTTTATTATAAGGTATTCTCAATGATACACTGCATATTACCTTATATTATAATGTATTTTCATTGATAGACTAGAATTACCATATATTCTACGGTATTTTCAATGATACACCGCATATTACGTTATATTATAAGGTATTTTCAATGATACACTGCATATTACGTTATATTATAAGGTATTTTCAATGATACACTGCATATTACGTTTTATTATAAGGTATTTTCAATGATACACAGAATATTACGTTATATTATAAGGTATTTTCAATGATACACTAAAAAATTACTATATATTATAAGGTATTGCCAATGATACACTGCATATTACGTTATATTATAAGGTATTTTCAATGATACACTGCATATTACGTTATATTATAAGGTATTTTCATTGATACACTACAAATTACCATATATTATAAGGTATCTTCAATGATACACTGCATATTACGTTTTATTATAAGGTATTTTCAATGATACACTGCATATTACGTTTTATTATAAGGTATTTTCAATGATACACAGAATATTACGTTATATTATAAGGTATTTTCAATGATACACTAAAAAATTACTATATATTATAAGGTATTTCCAATGATACACTGCATATTACGTTATATTATAAGGTATTTTCAATGATACACTGCATATTACGTTATATTATAAGGTATTTTCATTGATACACTACAAATTACCATATATTATAAGGTATCTTCAATGATACACTGCATATTACGTTTTATTATAAGGTATTTTCAATGATACACTGCATATTACGTTATATTATAAGGAATTTTCAATGATAAACTACTATATATTACAAGGTATTTTCAATGATACACTGCATATTACGTTATATTATAAGGTATTTTCAATGATACACCGCATATTACGTTATATTATAATGTATTTTCAATGATACACTGCATATTACGTTATATTATAGGGTATTTTCAATGATACACTGCATACTACGTTATATTATTAGGTATTTTCAATGATAGACTGCATATCTCGTTATATTATAAGGTATTTTCAATGATACACTGCATATCACGTTATATTATAAGGTATTTTCAATGATACACTGCATATTACATTATTTTATAAGGTATTTTTCATGATAGACTGCATACTACGTTATATTATAAGGTATTTTCAATGATACACTGCATATTACGTTATATTATAAGGTATTTTCAATGATACACTGCATATTACGAAATATTATAAGGTATTTTCAATGATACACTGCATATTACGTTATATTATAAGGTATTTTCAATGATACACAGAATATTACGTTATATTATAAGGTATTTTCAATGATAAACTACTATATATTACAAGGTATTTTCAATGATACACTGCATATTACGTTATATTATAAGGTATTTTCAATGATAGACTGCATATTACATTATATTATAAGGTATTTTCAATGATAGACTGCATATTACGTTATATTATGAGGTATTTTCAATGATACACTGCATATTACGTTATATTATCAGGTATTTTCAATGATACTCTGCATATTACATTATATTATAAGGTATTTTCAATGATAGACTGCATATTACGTTATATTATAAGGTATTTTCAATGATGCACTGCATATTACGTTATATTATGAGGTATTTTCAATGATACACTGCATATTACGTTATATTATCAGGTATTTTCAATGATACTCTGCATATTACATTATATTATAAGGTATTTTCAATGATAGACTGCATATTACGTTATATTATAAGGTATTTTCAATGATACACTGCATATTACGTTATATTATAAGGTATTTTCAATGATACACTGCATATTACGTTATATTATAAGGTATTTTCATTGATACACTACAAATTACCATATATTATAAGGTATCTTCAATGATACACTGCATATTACGTTTTATTATAAGGTATTTTCAATGATACACTGCATATTACGTTTTATTATAAGGTATTTTCAATGATACACAGAATATTACGTTATATTATAAGGTATTTTCAATGATACACTAAAAAATTACTATATATTATAAGGTATTTCCAATGATACACTGCATATTACGTTATATTATAAGGTATTTTCAATGATACACTGCATATTACGTTATATTATAAGGTATTTTCATTGATACACTACAAATTACCATATATTATAAGGTATCTTCAATGATACACTGCATATTACGTTTTATTATAAGGTATTTTCAATGGTACACTGCATATTACGTTATATTATAAGGAATTTTCAATGATACACTGCATATTACGTTATATTATAAGGTATTTTCAATGATACACTGCATATTACGTTATATTATATGTATTTTCAATGATGCACTGCATATTACGTTATATTATTAGGTATTTTCAATGATACACTAAAAAATTACTATATATTATAAGGTATTTCCAATGATACACTGCATATTACGTTATATTATAAGGTATTTTCAATGATACACTGCATATTACCTTATATTATAATGTATTTTCATTGATAGACTAGAATTACCATATATTCTACGGTATTTTCAATGATACACCGCATATTACGTTATATTATAAGGTATTTTCAATGATACACTGCATATTACGTTATATTATAAGGTATTTTCAATGATACACTGCATATTACGTTTTATTATAAGGTATTTTCAATGATACACAGAATATTACGTTATATTATAAGGTATTTTCAATGATACACTAAAAAATTACTATATATTATAAGGTATTTTCAATGATACACCGCATATTACGTTATATTATAATGTATTTTCAATGATACACTGCATATTACGTTATATTATAAGGTATTTTCATTGATACACTACAAATTACCATATATTATAAGGTATCTTCAATGATACACTGCATATTACGTTTTATTATAAGGTATTTTCAATGATACACTGCATATTACGTTATATTATAAGGAATTTTCAATGATAAACTACTATATATTACAAGGTATTTTCAATGATACACTGCATATCACGTTATATTATAAGGTATTTTCAATGATACACTGCATATTACATTATTTTATAAGGTATTTTTCATGATAGACTGCATACTACGTTATATTATAAGGTATTTTCAATGATACACTGCATATTACGTTATATTATAAGGTATTTTCAATGATACACTGCATATTACGAAATATTATAAGGTATTTTCAATGATGCACTGCATATTACGTTATATTATTAGGTATTTTCAATGATACACTAAAAAATTACTATATATTATAAGGTATTTCCAATGATACACTGCATATTACGTTATATTATAAGGTATTTTCAATGATACACTGCATATTACCTTATATTATAATGTATTTTCATTGATAGACTAGAATTACCATATATTCTACGGTATTTTCAATGATACACCGCATATTACGTTATATTATAAGGTATTTTCAATGATACACTGCATATTACGTTATATTATAAGGTATTTTCAATGATACACTGCATATTACGTTATATTATAAGGTATTTTCATTGATACACTACAAATTACCATATATTATAAGGTATCTTCAATGAGACACTGCATATTACGTTTTATTATAAGGTATTTTCAATGATACACTGCATATTACGTTTTATTATAAGGTATTTTCAATGATACACAGAATATTACGTTATATTATAAGGTATTTTCAATGATACACTAAAAAATTACTATATATTATAAGGTATTTCCAATGATACACTGCATATTACGTTATATTATAAGGTATTTTCAATGATACACTGCATATTACGTTATATTATAAGGTATTTTCATTGATACACTACAAATTACCATATATTATAAGGTATCTTCAATGATACACTGCATATTACGTTTTATTATAAGGTATTTTCAATGGTACACTGCATATTACGTTATATTATAAGGAATTTTCAATGATACACTGCATATTACGTTATATTATAAGGTATTTTCAATGATACACTGCATATCACGTTGTATTATAAGGTATTTTCAATGATACACTGCATATTACATTATTTTATAAGGTATTTTTCATGATAGACTGCATACTACGTTATATTATAAGGTATTTTCAATGATACACAGAATATTACGTTATATTATAAGGTATTTTCAATGATAAACTACTATATATTACAAGGTATTTTCAATGATACACTGCATATTACGTTATATTATAAGGTATTTTCAATGATAGACTGCATATTACATTATATTATAAGGTATTTTCAATGATAGACTGCATATTACGTTATATTATGAGGTATTTTCAATGATACACTGCATATTACGTTATATTATCAGGTATTTTCAATGATACTCTGCATATTACATTATATTATAAGGTATTTTCAATGATAGACTGCATATTACGTTATATTGTGAGGTATTTTCAATGATAGACTGCATATTACGTTATATTATAAAGTATTTTCAATGAATTACTGCATATTACGTTATATTATAAGGTATTTTCAATGATACACTGCATATTACGTTATATTATAAGGTATTTTCAATGATAGACTGCATATTACATTATATTATAAGGTATTTTCAATGATAGACTGCATATTACGTTATATTATAAGGTATTTTCAATGATACACTGCATATCACGTTATATTATAAGGTATTTTCAATGATACACTGCATATTACGTTATATTATAAGGTATTTCCAATGATACTCTGCATATTACGTTATATTATAACGTATTTTCATTGATACACTACAAATTACGATATATTATAAATTATTTTCAATGATACACTGCATATTACGTTATATTATAAGGTATTTTCAATGATACACTGCATATTACGTTATATTATAAGGTATTTTCAATGATACACTGCATATTACGTTATATTATTAGGTATTTTCAATGATACACTAAAAAATTACTATATATTATAAGGTATTTCCAATGATACACTGCATATTACGTTATATTATAAGGTATTTTCAATGATACACTGCATATTACATTATTTTATAAGGTATTTTTCATGATAGACTGCATACTACGTTATATTATAAGGTATTTTCAATGATACACTGCATATTACGTTATATTATAAGGTATTTTCAATGATACACTGCATATTACGAAATATTATAAGGTATTTTCAATGATACACTGCATATTACGTTATATTATAAGGTATTTTCAATGATACACAGAATATTACGTTATATTATAAGGTATTTTCAATGATAAACTACTATATATTACAAGGTATTTTCAATGATACACTGCATATTACGTTATATTATAAGGTATTTTCAATGATACACAGAATATTACGTTATATTATAAGGTATTTTCAATGATAAACTACTATATATTACAAGGTATTTTCAATGATACACTGCATATTACGTTATATTATAAGGTATTTTCAATGATAGACTGCATATTACATTATATTATAAGGTATTTTCAATGATAGACTGCATATTACGTTATATTATGAGGTATTTTCAATGATACACTGCATATTACGTTATATTATCAGGTATTTTCAATGATACTCTGCATATTACATTATATTATAAGGTATTTTCAATGATAGACTGCATATTACGTTATATTGTGAGGTATTTTCAATGATAGACTGCATATTACGTTATATTATAAGGTATTTTCAATGATACACTGCATATCACGTTATATTATAAGGTATTTTCAATGATAAAATACTATATATTACAAGGTATTTTCAATGATACACTGCATATTACGTTATATTATAAGGTATTTTCAATGATAGACTGCATATTACATTATATTATAAGGTATTTTCAATGATAGACTGCATATTACGTTATATTATGAGGTATTTTCAATGATACACTGCATATTACGTTATATTATCAGGTATTTTCAATGATACTCTGCATATTACATTATATTATAAGGTATTTTCAATGATAGACTGCATATTACGTTATATTATGAGGTATTTTCAATGATACACTGCATATTACGTTATATTATCAGGTATTTTCAATGATACTCTGCATATTACATTATATTATAAGGTATTTTCAATGATACACTGCATATTACGTTATATTATAAGGTATTTTCAATGATACACAGAATATTACGTTATATTATAAGGTATTTTCAATGATAAACTACTATATATTACAAGGTATTTTCAATGATACACTGCATATTACGTTATATTATAAGGTATTTTCAATGATAGACTGCATATTACATTATATTATAAGGTATTTTCAATGATAGACTGCATATTACGTTATATTATGAGGTATTTTCAATGATACACTGCATATTACGTTATATTATCAGGTATTTTCAATGATACTCTGCATATTACATTATATTATAAGGTATTTTCAATGATAGACTGCATATTACGTTATATTGTGAGGTATTTTCAATGATAGACTGCATATTACGTTATATTATAAAGTATTTTCAATGAATTACTGCATATTACGTTATATTATAAGGTATTTTCAATGATACACTGCATATTACGTTATATTATAAGGTATTTTCAATGATAGACTGCATATTACATTATATTATAAGGTATTTTCAATGATAGACTGCATATTACGTTATATTATAAGGTATTTTCAATGATACACTGCATATCACGTTATATTATAAGGTATTTTCAATGATAAACTGCATACTACGTTATATTATAAGGTATTTTCAATGATACACTGCATATTACGTTATATTATAAGGTATTTTCAATGATACACTGCATATTACGAAATATTATAAGGTATTTTCAATGATACACTGCATATTACGTTATATTATAAGGTATTTTCAATGATACACAGAATATTACGTTATATTATAAGGTATTTTCAATGATAAACTACTATATATTACAAGGTATTTTCAATGATACACTGCATATTACGTTATATTATAACGTATTTTCAATGATAGACTGCATATTACATTATATTATAAGGTATTTTCAATGATAGACTGCATATTACGTTATATTATGAGGTATTTTCAATGATACACTGCATATTACGTTACATTATCAGGTATTTTCAATGATACTCTGCATATTACATTATATTATAAGGTATTTTCAATGATAGACTGCATATTACGTTATATTGTGAGGTATTTTCAATGATAGACTGCATATTACGTTATATTATAAAGTATTTTCAATGAATTACTGCATATTACGTTATATTATAAGGTATTTTCAATGATACACTGCATATTACGTTATATTATAAGGTATTTTCAATGATAGAGTGCATATTACATTATATTATAAGGTATTTTCAATGATAGACTGCATATTACGTTATATTATAAGGTATTTTCAATGATACACTGCATATCACGTTATATTATAAGGTATTTTCAATGATACACTGCATATTACGTTATATTATAAGGTATTTTCAATGATACACCGCATATTACGTTATATTATAATGTATTTTCAATGATACACTGCATATTACGTTATATTATAGGGTATTTTCAATGATACACTGCATACTACGTTATATTATTAGGTATTTGCAATGATAGACTGCATATCTCGTTATATTATAAGGTATTTTCAATGATACACTGCATATCACGTTATATTATAAGGTATTTTCAATGATACACTGCATATTACATTATTTTATAAGGTATTTTTCATGATAGACTGCATACTACGTTATATTATAAGGTATTTTCAATGATACACTGCATATTACGTTATATTATAAGGTATTTTCAATGATACACTGCATATTACGAAATATTATAAGGTATTTTCAATGATACACTGCATATTACGTTATATTATAAGGTATTTTCAATGATACACAGAATATTACGTTATATTATAAGGTATTTTCAATGATAAACTACTATATATTACAAGGTATTTTCAATGATACACTACAAATTACCATATATTCTAAGGTATTTTCAATGATAAACTACTATATATTATAAGGTATTTTCAATGATACACTGCATATTACGTTATATTATAAGGTATGTCCAATGATACTCTGCATATTACGTTATATTATAACGTATTTTCATTGATACACTACAAATTACGATATATTATAAATTATTTTCAATGATACACTGCATATTACGTTATATTATAAGGTATTTTCAATGATACACTGCATATTACGTTATATTATAAGGTATTTTCAATGATGCACTGCATATTACGTTATATTATTAGGTATTTTCAATGATACACTAAAAAATTACTATATATTATAAGGTATTTCCAATGATACACTGCATATTACGTTATATTATAAGGTATTTTCAATGATACACTGCATATTACCTTATATTATAATGTATTTTCATTGATAGACTAGAATTACCATATATTCTACGGTATTTTCAATGATACACCGCATATTATGTTATATTATAAGGTATTTTCAATGATACACTGCATATTACGTTATATTATAAGGTATTTTCAATGATACACTGCATATTACGTTATATTATAAGGTATTTTCATTGATACACTACAAATTACCATATATTATAAGGTATCTTCAATGATACACTGCATATTACGTTTTATTATAAGGTATTTTCAATGATACACTGCATATTACGTTTTATTATAAGGTATTTTCAATGATACACAGAATATTACGTTATATTATTAGGTATTTTCAATGATACACTAAAAAATTTCTATATATTATAAGGTATTTCCAATGATACACTGCATATTACGTTTTATTATAAGGTATTTTCAATGATACACAGAATATTACGTTATATTATTAGGTATTTTCAATGATACACTAAAAAATTACTATATATTATAAGGTATTTCCAATGATACACTGCATATTACGTTATATTATAAGGTATTTTCAATGATACACTGCATATTACGTTATATTATAAGGTATTTTCAATGATACACTGCATATTACGTTATATTATAAGGTATTTTCATTCATACACTACAAATTACCATATATTATAAGGTATCTTCAATGATACACTGCATATTACGTTTTATTATAAGTTATTTTCAATGATACACTGCATATTACGTTATATTATAAGGTATTTTCAATGATACACTGCATATTACGTTATATTATTAGGTATTTTCAATGATAGACTGCATATCTCGTTATATTATAAGGTATTTTCAATGATACACTGCATATCACGTTATATTATAAGGTATTTTCAATGATACACTGCATATTACATTATTTTATAAGGTATTTTTCATGATAGACTGCATACTACGTTATATTATAAGGTATTTTCAATGATACACTGCATATTACGTTATATTATAAGGTATTTTCAATGATACACTGCATATTACGAAATATTATAAGGTATTTTCAATGATACACTGCATATTACGTTATATTATAAGGTATTTTCAGTGATACACAGAATATTACGTTATATTATAAGGTATTTCCAATGATACACTGCATATTACGTTATATTATAAGGTATTTTCAATGATACACTGCATATTACGTTATATTATTAGGTATTTTCAATGATACACTAAAAAATTACTATATATTATAAGGTATTTCCAATGATACACTGCATATTACGTTATATTATAAGGTATTTTCAATGATACACTGCATATTACCTTATATTATAATGTATTTTCATTGATAGACTAGAATTACCATATATTCTACGGTATTTTCAATGATACACCGCATATTACGTTTTATTATAAGGTATTTTCAATGATACACTGCATATTACGTTATATTATAAGGTATTTTCAATGATACACTGCATATTACGTTATATTATAAGGTATTTTCATTGATACACTACAAATTACCATATATTATAAGGTATCTTCAATGATACACTGCATATTACGTTTTATTATAAGGTATTTTCAATGATACACTGCATATTACGTTTTATTATAAGGTATTTTCAATGATACACAGAATATTACGTTATATTATTAGGTATTTTCAATGATACACTAAAAAATTACTATATATTATAAGGTATTTCCAATGATACACTGCATATTACGTTATATTATAAGGTATTTTCAATGATACACTGCATATTACGTTATATTATAAGGTATTTTCATTGATACACTACAAATTACCATATATTATAAGGTATCTTCAATGATACACTGCATATTACGTTTTATTATAAGGTATTTTCAATGATACACTGCATATTACGTTATATTATAAGGAATTTTCAATGATACACTGCATATTACGTTATATTATAAGGTATTTTCATTGATAGACTAGAATTACCATATATTCTAAGGTATTTTCAATGATACACAGAATATTACGTTATATTATAAGGTATTTTCAATGATAAACTACTATATATTACAAGGTATTTTCAATGATACACTGCATATTACGTTATATTATAAGGTATTTTCAATGATACACAGAATATTACGTTATATTATAAGGTATTTTCAATGATAAACTACTATATATTACAAGGTATTTTCAATGATACACTGCATATTACGTTATATTATAAGGTATTTTCAATGATAGACTGCATATTACATTATATTATAAGGTATTTTCAATGATAGACTGCATATTACGTTATATTATAAGGTATTTTCAATGATAAACTACTATATATTACAAGGTATTTTCAATGATACACTGCATATTACGTTATATTGTAAGGTATTTTCAATGATAGACTGCATATTACATTATATTATAAGGTATTTTCAATGATAGACTGCATATTACGTTATATTATGAGGTATTTTCAATGATACACTGCATATTACGTTATATTATAAGGTATTTTCAATGATAGACTGCATATTACGTTATATTATGAGGTATTTTCAATGATACACTGCATATTACGTTATATTATCAGGTATTTTCAATGATACTCTGCATATTACATTATATTATAAGGTATTTTCAATGATAGACTGCATATTACGTTATATTGTGAGGTATTTTCAATGATAGACTGCATATTACGTTATATTATAAAGTATTTTCAATGAATTACTGCATATTACGTTATATTATAAGGTATTTTCAATGATACTCTGCATATTACGTTATATTATAAGGTATTTTCAATGATAGACTGCATATTACATTATATTATAAGGTATTTTCAATGATAGACTGCATATTACGTTATATTATAAGGTATTTTCAATGATACACTGCATATCACGTTATATTATAAGGTATTTTCAATGATACACTGCATATTACGTTATATTATAAGGTATTTCCAATGATACTCTGCATATTACGTTATATTATAACGTATTTTCATTGATACACTACAAATTACGATATATTATAAATTATTTTCAATGATACACTGCATATTACGTTATATTATAAGGTATTTTCAATGATACACTGCATATTACGTTATATTATAAGGTATTTTCAATGATGCACTGCATATTACGTTATATTATTAGGTATTTTCAATGATACACTAAAAAATTACTATATATTATAAGGTATTTCCAATGATACACTGCATATTACGTTATATTATAAGGTATTTTCAATGATACACTGCATATTACATTATTTTATAAGGTATTTTTCATGATAGACTGCATACTACGTTATATTATAAGGTATTTTCAATGATACACTGCATATTACGTTATATTATAAGGTATTTTCAATGATACACTGCATATTACGAAATATTATAAGGTATGTTCAATGACACACAGCATATTACATTATTTTATAAGGTATTTTCAATGATACACAGAATATTACGTTATATTATAAGGTATTTTCAATGATAAACTACTATATATTACAAGGTATTTTCAATGATACACTGCATATTACGTTATATTATAAGGTATTTTCAATGATACACAGAATATTACGTTATATTATAAGGTATTTTCAATGATAAACTACTATATATTACAAGGTATTTTCAATGATACACTGCATATTACGTTATATTATAAGGTATTTTCAATGATAGACTGCATATTACATTATATTATAAGGTATTTTCAATGATACACTGCATATTACGTTATATTGTGAGGTATTTTCAATGATAGACTGCATATTACGTTATATTATAAAGTATTTTCAATGAATTACTGCATATTACGTTATATTATAAGGTATTTTCAATGATACACTGCATATTACGTTATATTATAAGGTATTTTCAATGATAGACTGCATATTACATTATATTATAAGGTATTTTCAATGATAGACTGCATATTACGTTATATTATAAGGTATTTTCAATGATACACTGCATATCACGTTATATTATAAGGTATTTTCAATGATAAACTGCATACTACGTTATATTATAAGGTATTTTCAATGATACACTGCATATTACGTTATATTATAAGGTATTTTCAATGATACACTGCATATTACGAAATATTATAAGGTATTTTCAATGATACACTGCATATTACGTTATATTATAAGGTATTTTCAATGATACACAGAATATTACGTTATATTATAAGGTATTTTCAATGATAAACTACTATATATTACAAGGTATTTTCAATGATACACTGCATATTACGTTATATTATAACGTATTTTCAATGATAGACTGCATATTACATTATATTATAAGGTATTTTCAATGATAGACTGCATATTACGTTATATTATGAGGTATTTTCAATGATACACTGCATATTACGTTATATTATCAGGTATTTTCAATGATACTCTGCATATTACATTATATTATAAGGTATTTTCAATGATAGACTGCATATTACGTTATATTGTGAGGTATTTTCAATGATAGACTGCATATTACGTTATATTATAAAGTATTTTCAATGAATTACTGCGTATTACATTATATTATAAGGTATTTTCAATGATACACTGCATATTACGTTATATTATAAGGTATTTTCAATGATAGAGTGCATATTACATTATATTATAAGGTATTTTCAATGATAGACTGCATATTACGTTATATTATAAGGTATTTTCAATGATACACTGCATATCACGTTATATTATAAGGTATTTTCAATGATACACTGCATATTACGTTATATTATAAGGTATTTTCAATGATACACCGCATATTACGTTATATTATAATGTATTTTCAATGATACACTGCATATTACGTTATATTATAGGGTATTTTCAATGATACACTGCATACTACGTTATATTATTAGGTATTTTCAATGATAGACTGCATATCTCGTTATATTATAAGGTATTTTCAATGATACACTGCATATCACGTTATATTATAAGGTATTTTCAATGATACACTGCATATTACATTATTTTATAAGGTATTTTTCATGATAGACTGCATACTACGTTATATTATAAGGTATTTTCAATGATACACTGCATATTACGTTATATTATAAGGTATTTTCAATGATACACTGCATATTACGAAATATTATAAGGTATTTTCAATGATACACTGCATATTACGTTATATTATAAGGTATTTTCAATGATACACAGAATATTACGTTATATTATAAGGTATTTTCAATGATAAACTACTATATATTACAAGGTATTTTCAATGATACACTACAAATTACCATATATTCTAAGGTATTTTCAATGATAAACTACTATATATTATAAGGTATTTTCAATGATACACTGCATATTACGTTATATTATAAGGTATTTCCAATGATACTCTGCATATTACGTTATATTATAACGTATTTTCATTGATACACTACAAATTACGATATATTATAAATTATTTTCAATGATACACTGCATATTACGTTATATTATAAGGTATTTTCAATGATACACTGCATATTACGTTATATTATAAGGTATTTTCAATGATGCACTGCATATTACGTTATATTATTAGGTATTTTCAATGATACACTAAAAAATTACTATATATTATAAGGTATTTCCAATGATACACAGCATATTACGTTATATTATAAGGTATTTTCAATGATACACTGCATATTACCTTATATTATAATGTATTTTCATTGATAGACTAGAATTACCATATATTCTACGGTATTTTCAATGATACACCGCATATTATGTTATATTATAAGGTATTTTCAATGATACACTGCATATTACGTTATATTATAAGGTATTTTCAATGATACACTGCATATTACGTTATATTATAAGGTATTTTCATTGATACACTACAAATTACCATATATTATAAGGTATCTTCAATGATACACTGCATATTACGTTTTATTATAAGGTATTTTCAATGATACACTGCATATTACGTTTTATTATAAGGAATTTTCAATGATACACTGCATATTACGTTATATTATAAGGTATTTTCATTGATAGACTAGAATTACCATATATTATAAGGTATCTTCAATGATACACTGCATATTACGTTTTATTATAAGGTATTTTCAATGATACACTGCATATTACGTTTTATTATAAGGTATTTTCAATGATACACAGAATATTACGTTATATTATTAGGTATTTTCAATGATACACTAAAAAATTACTATATATTATAAGGTATTTCCAATGATACACTGCATATTACGTTATATTATAAGGTATTTTCAATGATACACTGCATATTACGTTATATTATAAGGTATTTTCAATGATACACTGCATATTACGTTATATTATAAGGTATTTTCATTCATACACTACAAATTACCATATATTATAAGGTATCTTCAATGATACACTGCATATTACGTTTTATTATAAGTTATTTTCAATGATACACTGCATATTACGTTATATTATAAGGAATTTTCAATGATACACTGCATATTACGTTATATTATTAGGTATTTTCAATGATAGACTGCATATCTCGTTATATTATAAGGTATTTTCAATGATACACTGCATATCACGTTATATTATAAGGTATTTTCAATGATACACTGCATATTACATTATTTTATAAGGTATTTTTCATGATAGACTGCATACTACGTTATATTATAAGGTATTTTCAATGATACACTGCATATTACGTTATATTATAAGGTATTTTCAATGATACACTGCATATTACGAAATATTATAAGGTATTTTCAATGATACACTGCATATTACGTTATATTATAAGGTATTTTCAGTGATACACAGAATATTACGTTATATTATAAGGTATTTCCAATGATACACTGCATATTACGTTATATTATAAGGTATTTTCAATGATGCACTGCATATTACGTTATATTATTAGGTATTTTCAATGATACACTAAAAAATTACTATATATTATAAGGTATTTCCAATGATACACTGCATATTACGTTATATTATAAGGTATTTTCAATGATACACTGCATATTACCTTATATTATAATGTATTTTCATTGATAGACTAGAATTACCATATATTCTACGGTATTTTCAATGATACACCGCATATTACGTTATATTATAAGGTATTTTCAATGATACACTGCATATTACGTTATATTATAAGGTATTTTCAATGATACACTGCATATTACGTTATATTATTAGGTATTTTCAATGATACACTAAAAAATTACTATATATTATATGGTATTTCCAATGATACACTGCATATTACGTTATATTATAAGGTATTTTCAATGATACACTGCATATTACCTTATATTATAATGTATTTTCATTGATAGACTAGAATTACCATATATTCTACGGTATTTTCAATGATACACCGCATATTACGTTATATTATAAGATATTTTCAATGATACACTGCATACTACGTTATATTATTAGGTATTTTCAATGATAGACTGCATATCTCGTTATATTATAAGGTATTTTCAATGATACACTGCATATCACGTTATATTATAAGGTATTTTCAATGATACACTGCATATTACATTATTTTATAAGGTATTTTTCATGATAGACTGCATACTACGTTATATTATAAGGTATTTTCAATGATACACTGCATATTACGTTATATTATAAGGTATTTTCAATGATACACTGCATATTACGAAATATTATAAGGTATTTTCAATGATACACTGCATATTACGTTATATTATAAGGTATTTTCAATGATACACAGAATATTACGTTATATTATAAGGTATTTTCAATGATAAACTACTATATATTACAAGGTATTTTCAATGATACACTACAAATTACCATATATTCTAAGGTATTTTCAATGATAAACTACTATATATTATAAGGTATTTTCAATGATACACTGCATATTACGTTATATTATAAGGTATTTCCAATGATACTCTGCATATTACGTTATATTATAACGTATTTTCATTGATACACTACAAATTACGATATATTATAAATTATTTTCAATGATACACTGCATATTACGTTATATTATAAGGTATTTTCAATGATACACTGCATATTACGTTATATTATAAGGTATTTTCAATGATGCACTGCATATTACGTTATATTATTAGGTATTTTCAATGATACACTAAAAAATTACTATATATTATAAGGTATTTCCAATGATACACAGCATATTACGTTATATTATAAGGTATTTTCAATGATACACTGCATATTACCTTATATTATAATGTATTTTCATTGATAGACTAGAATTACCATATATTCTACGGTATTTTCAATGATACACTGCATATTACGTTATATTATAAGGTATTTTCAATGATACACTGCATATTACGTTATATTATAAGGTATTTTCAATGATACACTGCATATTACGTTATATTATAAGGTATTTTCATTGATACACTACAAATTACCATATATTATAAGGTATCTTAAATGATACACTGCATATTACGTTTTATTATAAGGTATTTTCAATGATACACTGCATATTACGTTTTATTATAAGGTATTTTCAATGATACACAGAATATTACGTTATATTATTAGGTATTTTCAATGATACACTAAAAAAATTACTATATATTATAAGGTATTTCCAATGATACACTGCATATTACGTTATATTATAAGGTATTTTCAATGATACACTGCATATTACGTTATATTATAAGGTATTTTCATTGATACACTACAAATTACCATATATTATAAGGTATCTTCAATGATACACTGCATATTACGTTTTATTATAAGGTATTTTCAATGATACACTGCATATTACGTTATATTATAAGGAATTTTCAATGATACACTGCATATTACGTTATATTATAAGGTATTTTCATTGATAGACTAGAATTACCATATATTCTAAGGTGTTTTCAATGATACACAGAATATTACGTTATATTATAAGGTATTTTCAATGATAAACTACTATATATTACAAGGTATTTTCAATGATACACTGCATATTACGTTATATTATAATGTATTTTCAATGATACACCGCATATTACGTTATATTATAATGTATTTTCAATGATACACTGCATATTACGTTATATTATAGGGTATTTTCAATGATACACTGCATACTACGTTATATTATTAGGTATTTTCAATGATAGACTGCATATCTCGTTATATTATAAGGTATTTTCAATGATACACTGCATATCACGTTATATTATAAGGTATTTTCAATGATACACTGCATATTACATTATTTTATAAGGTATTTTTCATGATAGACTGCATACTACGTTATATTATAAGGTATTTTCAATGATACACTGCATATTACGTTATATTATAGGGTATTTTCAATGATACACTGCATATTACGAAATATTATAAGGTATTTTCAATGATACACTGCATATTACGTTATATTATAAGGTATTTTCAATGATAGACTGCATATTACATTATATTATAAGGTATTTTCAATGATAGACTGCATATTACGTTATATTATAAGGTATTTTCAATGATACACTGCATATCACGTTATATTATAAGGTATTTTCAATGATACACTGCATATTACGTTATATTATAAGGTATTTTCAATGATACACCGCATATTACGTTATATTATAATGTATTTTCAATGATACACTGCATATTACGTTATATTATAGGGTATTTTCAATGATACACTGCATACTACGTTATATTATTAGGTATTTTCAATGATAGACTGCATATCTCGTTATATTATAAGGTATTTTGAATGATACACTGCATATCACGTTATATTATAAGGTATTTTCAATGATACACTGCATATTACATTATTTTATAAGGTATTTTTCATGATAGACTGCATACTACGTTATATTATAAGGTATTTTCAATGATACACTGCATATTACGCTATATTATAAGGTATTTTCAATGATACACTGCATATTACGAAATATTATAAGGTATTTTCAATGATACACTGCATATTACGTTATATTATAAGGTATTTTCAATGATACACTGCATATTACGTTATATTATAAGGTATTTTCAATGATAAACTACTATATATTACAAGGTATTTTCAATGATACACTACAAATTACCATATATTCTAAGGTATTTTCAATGATAAACTACTATATATTATAAGGTATTTTCAATGATACACTGCATATTACGTTATATTATAAGGTATTTTCAATGATACACTGCATATTACGTTATATTATAAGGTATTTTCAATGATACACTGCATATTACGTTATATTATAAGGTATTTTCAATGATACACTGCATACTACGTTATATTATTAGGTATTTTCAATGATAGACTGCATATCTCGTTATATTATAAGGTATTTTCAATGATACACTGCATATCACGTTATATTATAAGGTATTTTCAATGATACACAGAATATTACGTTATATTATAAGGTATTTTCAATGATAAACTACTATATATTACAAGGTATTTTCAATGATACACTACAAATTACCATATATTCTAAGGTATTTTCAATGATAAACTACTATATATTATAAGGTATTTTCAATGATACACTGCATATTACGTTATATTATAAGGTATTTTCAATGATGCACTGCATATTACGTTATATTATTAGGTATTTTCAATGATACACTAAAAAATTACGATATATTATAAGGTATTTCCAATGATACACTGCACATTACGTTATATTATAAGGTATTTTCAATGATACACTGCATATTACCTTATATTATAATGTATTTTCATTGATAGACTAGAATTACCATATATTCTACGGTATTTTCAATGATACACCGCATATTACGTTATATTATAAGGTATTTTCAATGATACACTGCATATTACGTTATATTATAAGGTATTTTCAATGATACACTGCATATTACGTTATATTATAAGGTATTTTCATTGATACACTACAAATTACCATATATTATAAGGTATCTTCAATGATACACTGCATATTACGTTTTATTATAAGGTATTTTCAATGATACACTGCATATTACGTTTTATTATAAGGTATTTTCAATGATACACAGAATATTACGTTATATTATTAGGTATTTTCAATGATACACTAAAAAATTACTATATATTATAAGGTATTTTCAATGATACACTTCATATTACGTTATATTATAAGGTATTTTCAATGATACACTGCATATTACGTTATATTATAAGGTATTTTCATTGATACACTACAAATTACCATATATTATAAGGTATCTTCAATGATACACTGCATATTACGTTTTATTATAAGGTATTTTCAATGATACACTGCATATTACGTTATATTATAAGGTATTTTCAATGATACACTGCATATTACGCTATATTATAAGGTATTTTCAATGATACACTGCATATTACGAAATATTATAAGGTATTTTCAATGATACACTGCATATTACGTTATATTATAAGGTATTTTCAATGATACACAGAATATTACGTTATATTATAAGGTATTTTCAATGATAAACTACTATATATTACAAGGTATTTTCAATGATACACTACAAATTACCATATATTCTAAGGTATTTTCAATGATAAACTACTATATATTATAAGGTATTTTCAATGATACACTGCATATTACGTTATATTATAAGGTATTTTCAATGATACACCGCATATTACGTTATAATATAATGTATTTTCAATGATACACTGCATATTACGTTATATTATAAGGTATTTTCAATGATACACTGCATATTACGAAATATTATAAGGTATTTTCAATGATACACTGCATATTACGTTATATTATAAGGTATTTTCAATGATACACAGAATATTACGTTATATTATAAGGTATTTTCAATGATAGACTACTACATATTACAAGGTATTTTCAATGATACACTACAAATTACCATATATTCTAAGGTATTTTCAATGATAAACTACTATATATTATAAGGTATTTTCAACGATACACTGCATATTACGTTATATTATAAGGTATTTTCAATGATACACTGCATATTACGTTATATTATTAGGTATTTTCAATGATACACTAAAAAATTACTATATATTATAAGGTATTTTCAATGATACACTGCATATTACGATATATTATAAGGTATCTTCAATGATACACTGCATATTACGTTTTATTATAAGGTATTTTCAATGATACACTGCATATTACGTTTTATTATAAGGTATTTTCAATGATACACAGAATATTACGTTATATTATTAGGTATTTTCAATGATACACCAAAAATTACTATATATTCTAAGGTATTTTCAATGATACACTGCATATTACGTTATATTATAAGGAATTTTCAATGATACACTGCATATTACGTTATATTATAAGGTATTTTCATTGATAGACTAGAATTACCATATATTCTAAGGTATTTTCAATGATACACAGAATATTACGTTATATTATAAGGTATTTTCAATGATAAACTACTATATATTACAAGGTATTTTCAATGATACACTGCATATTACGTTATATTATAAGGTATTTTCAATGATACACCGCATATTACGTTATATTATAGGGTATTTTCAATGATACACTGCATATTACGAAATATTATAAGGTATTTTCAATGATACACTGCATATTACGTTATATTATAAGGTATTTTCAATGATACACAGAATATTACGTTATATTATAAGGTTTTTTCAATGATAAACTACTATATATTACAAGGTATTTTCAATGATACACTGCATATTACGCTATATTATAAGGTATTTTCAATGATAGACTGCATATTACATTATATTATAAGGTATTTTCAATGATAGACTGCATATTACGTTATATTATGAGGTATTTTCAATGATACACTGCATATTACGTTATATTATCAGGTATTTTCAATGATACTCTGCATATTACATTATATTATAAGGTATTTTCAATGATAGACTGCATATTACGTTACATTGTGAGGTATTTTCAATGATAGACTGCATATTACGTTATATTATAAAGTATTTTCAATGAATTACTGCATATTACGTTATATTATAAGGTATTTTCAATGATACACTGCATATTACGTTATATTATAAGGTATTTTCAATGATAGACTGCATATTACATTATATTATAAGGTATTTTCAATGATAGACTGCATATTACGTTATATTATAAGGTATTTTCAATGATACACTGCATATCACGTTATATTATAAGGTATTTTCAATGATACACTGCATATTACGTTATATTATAAGTTATTTTCAATGATACACCGCATATTACGTTATATTATAATGTATTTTCAATGATACACTGCATATTACGTTATATTATAGGGTATTTTCAATGATACACTGCATACTACGTTATATTATTAGGTATTTTCAATGATAGACTGCATATCTCGTTATATTATAAGGTATTTTCAATGATACACTGCATATCACGTTATATTATAAGGTATTTTCAATGATACACTGCATATTACATTATTTTATAAGGTATTTTTCATGATAGACTGCATACTACGTTATATTATAAGGTATTTTCAATGATACACTGCATATTACGCTATATTATAAGGTATTTTCAATGATACACTGCATATTACGAAATATTATAAGGTATTTTCAATGATACACTGCATATTACGTTATATTATAAGGTATTTTCAATGATACACAGAATATTACGTTATATTATAAGGTATTTTCAATGATAAACTACTATATATTACAAGGTATTTTCAATGATACACTACAAATTACCATATATTCTAAGGTATTTTCAATGATAAACTACTATATATTATAAGGTATTTTCAATGATACACTGCATATTACGTTATATTATAAGGTATTTCCAATGATACTCTGCATATTACGTTATATTATAACGTATTTTCATTGATACACTACAAATTACGATATATTATAAATTATTTTCAATGATACACTGCATATTACGTTATATTATAAGGTATTTTCAATGATACACTGCATATTACGTTATATTATAAGGTATTTTCAATGATGCACTGCATATTACGTTATATTATTAGGTATTTTCAATGATACACTAAAAAATTACTATATATTATAAGGTATTTCCAATGATACACTGCACATTACGTTATATTATAAGGTATTTTCAATGATACACTGCATATTACCTTATATTATAATGTATTTTCATTGATAGACTAGAATTACCATATATTCTACGGTATTTTCAATGATACACCGCATATTACGTTATATTATAAGGTATTTTCAATGATACACTGCATATTACGTTATATTATAAGGTATTTTCAATGATACACTGCATATTACGTTATATTATAAGGTATTTTCATTGATACACTACAAATTACCATATATTATAAGGTATCTTCAATGATACACTGCATATTACGTTTTATTATAAGGTATTTTCAATGATACACTGCATATTACGTTTTATTATAAGGTATTTTCAATGATACACAGAATATTACGTTATATTATTAGGTATTTTCAATGATACACTAAAAAATTACTATATATTATAAGGTATTTCCAATGATACACTTCATATTACGTTATATTATAAGGTATTTTCAATGATACACTGCATATTACGTTATATTATAAGGTATTTTCATTGATACACTACAAATTACCATATATTATAAGGTATCTTCAATGATACACTGCATATTACGTTTTATTATAAGGTATTTTCAATGATACACTGCATATTACGTTATATTATAAGGAATTTTCAATGATACACTGCATATTACGTTATATTATAAGGTATTTTCATTGATAGACTAGAATTACCATATATTCTAAGGTATTTTCAATGATACACAGAATATTACGTTATATTATAAGGTATTTTCAATGATAAACTACTATATATTACAAGGTATTTTCAATGATACACTGCATATTACGTTATATTATAAGGTATTTTCAATGATACACCGCATATTACGTTATAATATAATGTATTTTCAATGATACACTGCATATTACGTTATATTATAGGGTATTTTCAATGATACACTGCATACTACGTTATATTATTAGGTATTTTCAATGATAGACTGCATATCTCGTTATATTATAAGGTATTTTCAATGATACACTGCATATCACGTTATATTATAAGGTATTTTCAATGATACACTGCATATTACGTTATATTATAAGGTATTTTCAATGATACACCGCATATTACGTTATATTATAATGTATTTTCAATGATACACTGCATATTACGTTATATTATATTGTATTTTCAATGATACACTGCATACTACGTTATATTATTAGGTATTTTCAATGATAGACTGCATATCTCGTTATATTATAAGGTATTTTCAATGATACACTGCATATCACGTTATATTATAAGGTATTTTCAATGATACACTGCATATTACATTATTTTATAAGGTATTTTTCATGATAGACTGCATACTACGTTATATTATAAGGTATTTTCAATGATACACTGCATATTACGCTATATTATAAGGTATTTTCAATGATACACTGCATATTACGAAATATTATAAGGTATTTTCAATGATACACTGCATATTACTTTATATTATAAGGTATTTTCAATGATACACAGAATATTACGTTATATTATAAGGTATTTTCAATGATAAACTACTATATATTACAAGGTATTTTCAATGATACACTACAAATTACCATATATTCTAAGGTATTTTCAATGATAAACTACTATATATTATAAGGTATTTTCAATGATACACTGCATATTACGTTATATTATAAGGTATTTCCAATGATACTCTGCATATTACGTTATATTATAACGTATTTTCATTGATACACTACAAATTACGATATATTATAAATTATTTTCAATGATACACTGCATATTACGTTATATTATAAGGTATTTTCAATGATACACTGCATATTACGTTATATTATAAGGTATTTTCAATGATGCACTGCATATTACGTTATATTATTAGGTATTTTCAATGATACACTAAAAAATTACTATATATTATAAGGTATTTCCAATGATACACTGCACATTACGTTATATTATAAGGTATTTTCAATGATACACTGCATATTACCTTATATTATAATGTATTTTCATTGATAGACTAGAATTACCATATATTCTACGGTATTTTCAATGATACACCGCATATTACGTTATATTATAAGGTATTTTCAATGATACACTGCATATTACGTTATATTATAAGGTATTTTCAATGATACACTGCATATTACGTTATATTATAAGGTATTTTCATTGATACACTACAAATTACCATATATTATAAGGTATCTTCAATGATACACTGCATATTACGTTTTATTATAAGGTATTTTCAATGATACACTGCATATTACGTTTTATTATAAGGTATTTTCAATGATACACAGAATATTACGTTATATTATTAGGTATTTTCAATGATACACTAAAAAATTACTATATATTATAAGGTATTTCCAATGATACACTTCATATTACGTTATATTATAAGGTATTTTCAATGATACACTGCATATTACGTTATATTATAAGGTATTTTCATTGATACACTACAAATTACCATATATTATAAGGTATCTTCAATGATACACTGCATATTACGTTTTATTATAAGGTATTTTCAATGATACACTGCATATTACGTTATATTATAAGGAATTTTCAATGATACACTGCATATTACGTTATATTATAAGGTATTTTCATTGATAGACTAGAATTACCATATATTCTAAGGTATTTTCAATGATACACAGAATATTACGTTATATTATAAGGTATTTTCAATGATAAACTACTATATATTACAAGGTATTTTCAATGATACACTGCATATTACGTTATATTATAAGGTATTTTCAATGATACACCGCATATTACGTTATAATATAATGTATTTTCAATGATACACTGCATATTACGTTATATTATAGGGTATTTTCAATGATACACTGCATACTACGTTATATTATTAGGTATTTTCAATGATAGACTGCATATCTCGTTATATTATAAGGTATTTTCAATGATACACTGCATATCACGTTATATTATAAGGTATTTTCAATGATACACTGCATATTACATTATTTTATAAGGTATTTTTCATGATAGACTGCATACTACGTTATATTATAAGGTATTTTCAATGATACACTGCATATTACGTTATATTATAGGGTATTTTCAATGATACACTGCATATTACGAAATATTATAAGGTATTTTCAATGATACACTGCATATTACGTTATATTATAAGGTATTTTCAATGATACACAGAATATTACGTTATATTATAAGGTTTTTTCAATGATAAACTACTATATATTACAAGGTATTTTCAATGATACACTGCATATTACGTTATATTATAAGGTATTTTCAATGATAGACTGCATATTACATTATATTATAAGGTATTTTCAATGATAGACTGCATATTACGTTATATTATGAGGTATTTTCAATGATACACTGCATATTACGTTATATTATAAGGTATTTTCAATGATACTCTGCATATTACATTATATTATAAGGTATTTTCAATGATAGACTGCATATTACGTTACATTGTGAGGTATTTTCAATGATAGACTGCATATTACGTTATATTATAAAGTATTTTCAATGAATTACTGCATATTACGTTATATTATAAGGTATTTTCAATGGTACACTGCATATTACGTTATATTATAAGGTATTTTCAATGATAGACTGCATATTACATTATATTATAAGGTATTTTCAATGATAGACTGCATATTACGTTATATTATAAGGTATTTTCAATGATACACTGCATATTACGTTATATTATAAGGTATTTTCATTGATACACTACAAATTACCATATATTATAAGGTATCTTCAATGATACACTGCATATTACGTTTTATTATAAGGTATTTTCAATGATACACTGCATATTACGTTTTATTATAAGGTATTTTCAATGATACACAGAATATTACGTTATATTATTAGGTATTTTCAATGATACACTAAAAAATTACTATATATTATAAGGTATTTCCAATGATACACTTCATATTACGTTATATTATAAGGTATTTTCAATGATACACTGCATATTACGTTATATTATAAGGTATTTTCATTGATACACTGCATACTACGTTATATTATTAGGTATTTTCAATGATAGACTGCATATCTCGTTATATTATAAGGTATTTTCAATGATACACTGCATATCACGTTATATTATAAGGTATTTTCAATGATACACTGCATATTACATTATTTTATAAGGTATTTTTCATGATAGACTGCATACTACGTTATATTATAAGGTATTTTCAATGATACACTGCATATTACGCTATATTATAAGGTATTTTCAATGATACACTGCATATTACGAAATATTATAAGGTATTTTCAATGATACACTGCATATTACGTTATATTATAAGGTATTTTCAATGATACACAGAATATTACGTTATATTATAAGGTATTTTCAATGATAAACTACTATATATTACAAGGTATTTTCAATGATACACTACAAATTACCATATATTCTAAGGTATTTTCAATGATAAACTACTATATATTATAAGGTATTTTCAATGATACACTGCATATTACGTTATATTATAAGGTATTTCCAATGATACTCTGCATATTACGTTATATTATAACGTATTTTCATTGATACACTACAAATTACGATATATTATAAATTATTTTCAATGATACACTGCATATTACGTTATATTATAAGGTATTTTCAATGATACACTGCATATTACGTTATATTATAAGGTATTTTCAATGATGCACTGCATATTACGTTATATTATTAGGTATTTTCAATGATACACTAAAAAATTACTATATATTATAAGGTATTTCCAATGATACACTGCACATTACGTTATATTATAAGGTATTTTCAATGATACACTGCATATTACCTTATATTATAATGTATTTTCATTGATAGACTAGAATTACCATATATTCTACGGTATTTTCAATGATACACCGCATATTACGTTATATTATAAGGTATTTTCAATGATACACTGCATATTACGTTATATTATAAGGTATTTTCAATGATACACTGCATATTACGTTATATTATAAGGTATTTTCATTGATACACTACAAATTACCATATATTATAAGGTATCTTCAATGATACACTGCATATTACGTTTTATTATAAGGTATTTTCAATGATACACTGCATATTACGTTTTATTATAAGGTATTTTCAATGATACACAGAATATTACGTTATATTATTAGGTATTTTCAATGATACACTAAAAAATTACTATATATTATAAGGTATTTCCAATGATACACTGCATATTACGTTATATTATAAGGTATTTTCAATGATACACTGCATATTACGTTATATTATAAGGTATTTTCATTGATACACTACAAATTACCATATATTATAAGGTATCTTCAATGATACACTGCATATTACGTTTTATTATAAGGTATTTTCAATGATACACTGCATATTACGTTATATTATAAGGAATTTTCAATGATACACTGCATATTACGTTATATTATAAGGTATTTTCATTGATAGACTAGAATTACCATATATTCTAAGGTATTTTCAATGATACACAGAATATTACGTTATATTATAAGGTATTTTCAATGATAAACTACTATATATTACAAGGTATTTTCAATGATACACTGCATATTACGTTATATTATAAGGTATTTTCAATGATACACCGCATATTACGTTATATTATAATGTATTTTCAATGATACACTGCATATTACGTTATATTATAGGGTATTTTCAATGATACACTGCATACTACGTTATATTATTAGGTATTTTCAATGATAGACTGCATATCTCGTTATATTATAAGGTATTTTCAATGATACACTGCATATTACATTATATTATAAGGTATTTTCAATGATACACTGCATATTACATTATTTTATAAGGTATTTTTCATGATAGACTGCATACTACGTTATATTATAAGGTATTTTGAATGATACACTGCATATTACGTTATATTATAAGGTATTTTCAATGATACACTGCATATTACGAAATATTATAAGGTATTTTCAATGATACACTGCATATTACGTTATATTATAAGGTATTTTCAATGATAAACTACTATATATTATAAGGTATTTTCAATGATACACTACAAATTACGATATATTATAAGGTATTTTCAATGATACACTGCATATTACTTTATATTATAAGGTATTGTCATTGATACACTACAAATTACGATATATTATAAATTATTTTCAATGATACACTGCATATTACGTTATATTATAAGGTATTTTCATTGATACACTACAAATTACCATATATTATAAGGTATTTCCAATGATACACTGCATATTACGTTATATTATAAGGTATTTTCAATGATACACTGCATATTACGTTATATTATAAGGTATTTTCAGTGATACACAGAATATTACGTTATATTATAAGGTATTTTCAATGATAAACTACTATATATTACAAGGTATTTTCAATGATACACTACAAATTACGATATATTATAAGGTATTTTCAATGATACACTGCATATTACTTTATATTATAAGGTATTGTCATTGATACACTACAAATTACGATATATTATAAATTATTTTCAATGATACACTGCATATTACGTTATATTATAAGGTATTTTCATTGATACACTACAAATTACCATATATTATAAGGTATTTCCAATGATACACTGCATATTACGTTATATTATAGGGTATTTTCAATGATACACTGCATACTACGTTATATTATTAGGTATTTTCAATGATAGACTGCATATCTCGTTATATTATAAGGTATTTTCAATGATACACTGCATATCACGTTATATTATAAGGTATTTTCAATGATACACTGCATATTACATTATTTTATAAGGTATTTTTCATGATAGACTGCATACTACGTTATATTATAAGGTATTTTCAATGATACACTGCATATTACGTTATATTATAAGGTATTTTCAATGATACACTGCATATTACGAAATATTATAAGGTATTTTCAATGATACACTGCATATTACGTTATATTATAAGGTATTTTCAATGATACACAGAATGTTACGTTATATTATAAGGTATTTTCAATGATAAACTACTATATATTACAAGGTATTTTCAATGATACACTACAAATTACCATATATTCTAAGGTATTTTCAATGATAAACTACTATATATTATAAGGTATTTTCAATGATACACTGCATATTACGTTATATTATAAGGTATTTCCAATGATACTCTGCATATTACGTTATATTATAACGTATTTTCATTGATACACTACAAATTACGATATATTATAAATTATTTTCAATGATACACTGCATATTACGTTATATTATAAGGTATTTTCAATGATACACTGCATATTACGTTATATTATAAGGTATTTTCAATGATGCACTGCATATTACGTTATATTATTAGGTATTTTCAATGATACACTAAAAAATTACTATATATTATATGGTATTTCCAATGATACACTGCATATTACGTTATATTATAAGGTATTTTCAATGATACACTGCATATTACCTTATATTATAATGTATTTTCATTGATAGACTAGAATTACCATATATTCTACGGTATTTTCAATGATACACCGCATATTACGTTATATTATAAGATATTTTCAATGATACACTGCATACTACGTTATATTATTAGGTATTTTCAATGATAGACTGCATATCTCGTTATATTATAAGGTATTTTCAATGATACACTGCATATCACGTTATATTATAAGGTATTTTCAATGATACACTGCATATTACATTATTTTATAAGGTATTTTTCATGATAGACTGCATACTACGTTATATTATAAGGTATTTTCAATGATACACTGCATATTACGTTATATTATAAGGTATTTTCAATGATACACTGCATATTACGAAATATTATAAGGTATTTTCAATGATACACTGCATATTACGTTATATTATAAGGTATTTTCAATGATACACAGAATATTACGTTATATTATAAGGTATTTTCAATGATAAACTACTATATATTACAAGGTATTTTCAATGATACACTACAAATTACCATATATTCTAAGGTATTTTCAATGATAAACTACTATATATTATAAGGTATTTTCAATGATACACTGCATATTACGTTATATTATAAGGTATTTCCAATGATACTCTGCATATTACGTTATATTATAACGTATTTTCATTGATACACTACAAATTACGATATATTATAAATTATTTTCAATGATACACTGCATATTACGTTATATTATAAGGTATTTTCAATGATACACTGCATATTACGTTATATTATAAGGTATTTTCAATGATGCACTGCATATTACGTTATATTATTAGGTATTTTCAATGATACACTAAAAAATTACTATATATTATAAGGTATTTCCAATGATACACAGCATATTACGTTATATTATAAGGTATTTTCAATGATACACTGCATATTACCTTATATTATAATGTATTTTCATTGATAGACTAGAATTACCATATATTCTACGGTATTTTCAATGATACACCGCATATTACGTTATATTATAAGGTATTTTCAATGATACACTGCATATTACGTTATATTATAAGGTATTTTCAATGATACACTGCATATTACGTTATATTATAAGGTATTTTCATTGATACACTACAAATTACCATATATTATAAGGTATCTTAAATGATACACTGCATATTACGTTTTATTATAAGGTATTTTCAATGATACACTGCATATTACGTTTTATTATAAGGTATTTTCAATGATACACAGAATATTACGTTATATTATTAGGTATTTTCAATGATACACTAAAAAATTACTATATATTATAAGGTATTTCCAATGATACACTGCATATTACGTTATATTATAAGGTATTTTCAATGATACACTGCATATTACGTTATATTATAAGGTATTTTCATTGATACACTACAAATTACCATATATTATAAGGTATCTTCAATGATACACTGCATATTACGTTTTATTATAAGGTATTTTCAATGATACACTGCATATTACGTTATATTATAAGGAATTTTCAATGATACACTGCATATTACGTTATATTATAAGGTATTTTCATTGATAGACTAGAATTACCATATATTCTAAGGTGTTTTCAATGATACACAGAATATTACGTTATATTATAAGGTATTTTCAATGATAAACTACTATATATTACAAGGTATTTTCAATGATACACTGCATATTACGTTATATTATAATGTATTTTCAATGATACACCGCATATTACGTTATATTATAATGTATTTTCAATGATACACTGCATATTACGTTATATTATAGGGTATTTTCAATGATACACTGCATACTACGTTATATTATTAGGTATTTTCAATGATAGACTGCATATCTCGTTATATTATAAGGTATTTTCAATGATACACTGCATATCACGTTATATTATAAGGTATTTTCAATGATACACTGCATATTACATTATTTTATAAGGTATTTTTCATGATAGACTGCATACTACGTTATATTATAAGGTATTTTCAATGATACACTGCATATTACGTTATATTATAGGGTATTTTCAATGATACACTGCATATTACGAAATATTATAAGGTATTTTCAATGATACACTGCATATTACGTTATATTATAAGGTATTTTCAATGATAGACTGCATATTACATTATATTATAAGGTATTTTCAATGATAGACTGCATATTACGTTATATTATAAGGTATTTTCAATGATACACTGCATATCACGTTATATTATAAGGTATTTTCAATGATACACTGCATATTACGTTATATTATAAGGTATTTTCAATGATACACCGCATATTACGTTATATTATAATGTATTTTCAATGATACACTGCATATTACGTTATATTATAGGGTATTTTCAATGATACACTGCATACTACGTTATATTATTAGGTATTTTCAATGATAGACTGCATATCTCGTTATATTATAAAGTATTTTCAATGATACACTGCATATCACGTTATATTATAAGGTATTTTCAATGATACACTGCATATTACATTATTTTATAAGGTATTTTTCATGATAGACTGCATACTACGTTATATTATAAGGTATTTTCAATGATACACTGCATATTACGCTATATTATAAGGTATTTTCAATGATACACTGCATATTACGAAATATTATAAGGTATTTTCAATGATACACTGCATATTACGTTATATTATAAGGTATTTTCAATGATACACAGAATATTACGTTATATTATAAGGTATTTTCAATGATAAACTACTATATATTACAAGGTATTTTCAATGATACACTACAAATTACCATATATTCTAAGGTATTTTCAATGATAAACTACTATATATTATAAGGTATTTTCAATGATACACTGCATATTACGTTATATTATAAGGTATTTTCAATGATACACCGCATATTACGTTATATTATAATGTATTTTCAATGATACACTGCATATTACGTTATATTATAGGGTATTTTCAATGATACACTGCATACTACGTTATATTATTAGGTATTTTCAATGATAGACTGCATATCTCGTTATATTATAAGGTATTTTCAATGATACACTGCATATCACGTTATATTATAAGGTATTTTCAATGATACACTGCATATTACATTATTTTATAAGGTATTTTTCATGATAGACTGCATACTACGTTATATTATAAGGTATTTTCAATGATACACTGCATATTACGTTATATTATAGGGTATTTTCAATGATACACTGCATATTACGAAATATTATAAGGTATTTTCAATGATACACTGCATATTACGTTATATTATAAGGTATTTTCAATGATAGACTGCATATTACATTATATTATAAGGTATTTTCAATGATAGACTGCATATTACGTTATATTATAAGGTATTTTCAATGATACACTGCATATCACGTTATATTATAAGGTATTTTCAATGATACACTGCATATTACGTTATATTATAAGGTATTTTCAATGATACACCGCATATTACGTTATATTATAATGTATTTTCAATGATACACTGCATATTACGTTATATTATAGGGTATTTTCAATGATACACTGCATACTACGTTATATTATTAGGTATTTTCAATGATAGACTGCATATCTCGTTATATTATAAGGTATTTTCAATGATACACTGCATATCACGTTATATTATAAGGTATTTTCAATGATACACTGCATATTACATTATTTTATAAGGTATTTTTCATGATAGACTGCATACTACGTTATATTATAAGGTATTTTCAATGATACACTGCATATTACGCTATATTATAAGGTATTTTCAATGATACACTGCATATTACGAAATATTATAAGGTATTTTCAATGATACACTGCATATTACGTTATATTATAAGGTATTTTCAATGATACACAGAATATTACGTTATATTATAAGGTATTTTCAATGATAAACTACTATATATTACAAGGTATTTTCAATGATACACTACAAATTACCATATATTCTAAGGTATTTTCAATGATAAACTACTATATATTATAAGGTATTTTCAATGATACACTGCATATTACGTTATATTATAAGGTATTTTCAATGATACACCGCATATTACGTTATATTATAAGGTATTTTCAATGATACACTGCATATTACGTTATATTATAGGGTATTTTCAATGATACACTGCATACTACGTTATATTATTAGGTATTTTCAATGATAGACTGCATATCTCGTTATATTATAAGGTATTTTCAATGATACACTGCATATCACGTTATATTATAAGGTATTTTCAATGATACACAGAATATTACGTTATATTATAAGGTATTTTCAATGATAAACTACTATATATTACAAGGTATTTTCAATGATACACTACAAATTACCATATATTCTAAGGTATTTTCAATGATAAACTACTATATATTATAAGGTATTTTCAATGATACACTGCATATTACGTTATATTATAAGGTATTTTCAATGATGCACTGCATATTACGTTATATTATTAGGTATTTTCAATGATACACTAAAAAATTACTATATATTATAAGGTATTTCCAATGATACACTGCACATTACGTTATATTATAAGGTATTTTCAATGATACACTGCATATTACCTTATATTATAATGTATTTTCATTGATAGACTAGAATTACCATATATTCTACGGTATTTTCAATGATACACCGCATATTACGTTATATTATAAGGTATTTTCAATGATACACTGCATATTACGTTATATTATAAGGTATTTTCAATGATACACTGCATATTACGTTATATTATAAGGTATTTTCATTGATACACTACAAATTACCATATATTATAAGGTATCTTCAATGATACACTGCATATTACGTTTTATTATAAGGTATTTTCAATGATACACTGCATATTACGTTTTATTATAAGGTATTTTCAATGATACACAGAATATTACGTTATATTATTAGGTATTTTCAATGATACACTAAAAAATTACTATATATTATAAGGTATTTCCAATGATACACTTCATATTACGTTATATTATAAGGTATTTTCAATGATACACTGCATATTACGTTATATTATAAGGTATTTTCATTGATACACTACAAATTACCATATATTATAAGGTATCTTCAATGATACACTGCATATTACGTTTTATTATAAGGTATTTTCAATGATACACTGCATATTACGTTATATTATAAGGTATTTTCAATGATACACTGCATATTACGCTATATTATAAGGTATTTTCAATGATACACTGCATATTACGAAATATTATAAGGTATTTTCAATGATACACTGCATATTACGTTATATTATAAGGTATTTTCAATGATACACAGAATATTACGTTATATTATAAGGTATTTTCAATGATAAACTACTATATATTACAAGGTATTTTCAATGATACACTACAAATTACCATATATTCTAAGGTATTTTCAATGATAAACTACTATATATTATAAGGTATTTTCAATGATACACTGCATATTACGTTATATTATAAGGTATTTTCAATGATACACCGCATATTACGTTATAATATAATGTATTTTCAATGATACACTGCATATTACGTTATATTATAAGGTATTTTCAATGATACACTATATATTACGAAATATTATAAGGTATTTTCAATGATACACTGCATATTACGTTATATTATAAGGTATTTTCAATGATACACAGAATATTACGTTATATTATAAGGTATTTTCAATGATAGACTACTACATATTACAAGGTATTTTCAATGATACACTACAAATTACCATATATTCTAAGGTATTTTCAATGATAAACTACTATATATTATAAGGTATTTTCAACGATACACTGCATATTACGTTATATTATAAGGTATTTTCAATGATGCACTGCATATTACGTTATATTATTAGGTATTTTCAATGATACACTAAAAAATTACTATATATTATAAGGTATTTTCAATGATACACTGCATATTACGAAATATTATAAGGTATCTTCAATGATACACTGCATATTACGTTTTATTATAAGGTATTTTCAATGATACACTGCATATTACGTTTTATTATAAGGTATTTTCAATGATACACAGAATATTACGTTATATTATTAGGTATTTTCAATGATACACCAAAAATTACTATATATTCTAAGGTATTTTCAATGATACACTGCATATTACGTTATATTATAAGGAATTTTCAATGATACACTGCATATTACGTTATATTATAAGGTATTTTCATTGATAGACTAGAATTACCATATATTCTAAGGTATTTTCAATGATACACAGAATATTACGTTATATTATAAGGTATTTTCAATGATAAACTACTATATATTACAAGGTATTTTCAATGATACACTGCATATTACGTTATATTATAAGGTATTTTCAATGATACACCGCATATTACGTTATATTATAGGGTATTTTCAATGATACACTGCATATTACGAAATATTATAAGGTATTTTCAATGATACACTGCATATTACGTTATATTATAAGGTATTTTCAATGATACACAGAATATTACGTTATATTATAAGGTTTTTTCAATGATAAACTACTATATATTACAAGGTATTTTCAATGATACACTGCATATTACGCTATATTATAAGGTATTTTCAATGATAGACTGCATATTACATTATATTATAAGGTATTTTCAATGATAGACTGCATATTACGTTATATTATGAGGTATTTTCAATGATACACTGCATATTACGTTATATTATCAGGTATTTTCAATGATACTCTGCATATTACATTATATTATAAGGTATTTTCAATGATAGACTGCATATTACGTTACATTGTGAGGTATTTTCAATGATAGACTGCATATTACGTTATATTATAAAGTATTTTCAATGAATTACTGCATATTACGTTATATTATAAGGTATTTTCAATGATACACTGCATATTACGTTATATTATAAGGTATTTTCAATGATAGACTGCATATTACATTATATTATAAGGTATTTTCAATGATAGACTGCATATTACGTTATATTATATGGTATTTTCAATGATACACTGCATATTACGTTATATTATAAGGTATTTTCAATGATACACTGCATATTACGTTATATTATAAGGTATTTTCAATGATACACCGCATATTACGTTATATTATAATGTATTTTCAATGATACACTGCATATTACGTTATATTATAGGGTATTTTCAATGATACACTGCATACTACGTTATATTATTAGGTATTTTCAATGATAGACTGCATATCTCGTTATATTATAAGGTATTTTCAATGATACACTGCATATCACGTTATATTATAAGGTATTTTCAATGATACACTGCATATTACATTATTTTATAAGGTATTTTTCATGATAGACTGCATACTACGTTATATTATAAGGTATTTTCAATGATACACTGCATATTACGCTATATTATAAGGTATTTTCAATGATACACTGCATATTACGAAATATTATAAGGTATTTTCAATGATACACTGCATATTACGTTATATTATAAGGTATTTTCAATGATACACAGAATATTACGTTATATTATAAGGTATTTTCAATGATAAACTACTATATATTACAAGGTATTTTCAATGATACACTACAAATTACCATATATTCTAAGGTATTTTCAATGATAAACTACTATATATTATAAGGTATTTTCAATGATACACTGCATATTACGTTATATTATAAGGTATTTCCAATGATACTCTGCATATTACGTTATATTATAACGTATTTTCATTGATACACTACAAATTACGATATATTATAAATTATTTTCAATGATACACTGCATATTACGTTATATTATAAGGTATTTTCAATGATACACTGCATATTACGTTATATTATAAGGTATTTTCAATGATGCACTGCATATTACGTTATATTATTAGGTATTTTCAATGATACACTAAAAAATTACTATATATTATAAGGTATTTCCAATGATACACTGCACATTACGTTATATTATAAGGTATTTTCAATGATACACTGCATATTACCTTATATTATAATGTATTTTCATTGATAGACTAGAATTACCATATATTCTACGGTATTTTCAATGATACACCGCATATTACGTTATATTATAAGGTATTTTCAATGATACACTGCATATTACGTTATATTATAAGGTATTTTCAATGATACACTGCATATTACGTTATATTATAAGGTATTTTCATTGATACACTACAAATTACCATATATTATAAGGTATCTTCAATGATACACTGCATATTACGTTTTATTATAAGGTATTTTCAATGATACACTGCATATTACGTTTTATTATAAGGTATTTTCAATGATACACAGAATATTACGTTATATTATTAGGTATTTTCAATGATACACTAAAAAATTACTATATATTATAAGGTATTTCCAATGTTACACTTCATATTACGTTATATTATAAGGTATTTTCAATGATACACTGCATATTACGTTATATTATAAGGTATTTTCATTGATACACTACAAATTACCATATATTATAAGGTATCTTCAATGATACACTGCATATTACGTTTTATTATAAGGTATTTTCAATGATACACTGCATATTACGTTATATTATAAGGAATTTTCAATGATACACTGCATATTACGTTATATTATAAGGTATTTTCATTGATAGACTAGAATTACCATATATTCTAAGGTATTTTCAATGATACACAGAATATTACGTTATATTATAAGGTATTTTCAATGATAAACTACTATATATTACAAGGTATTTTCAATGATACACTGCATATTACGTTATATTATAAGGTATTTTCAATGATACACCGCATATTACGTTATAATATAATGTATTTTCAATGATACACTGCATATTACGTTATATTATAGGGTATTTTCAATGATACACTGCATACTACGTTATATTATTAGGTATTTTCAATGATAGACTGCATATCTCGTTATATTATAAGGTATTTTCAATGATACACTGCATATCACGTTATATTATAAGGTATTTTCAATGATACACTGCATATTACGTTATATTATAAGGTATTTTCAATGATACACCGCATATTACGTTATATTATAATGTATTTTCAATGATACACTGCATATTACGTTATATTATAGGGTATTTTCAATGATACACTGCATACTACGTTATATTATTAGGTATTTTCAATGATAGACTGCATATCTCGTTATATTATAAGGTATTTTCAATGATACACTGCATATCACGTTATATTATAAGGTATTTTCAATGATACACTGCATATTACATTATTTTATAAGGTATTTTTCATGATAGACTGCATACTACGTTATATTATAAGGTATTTTCAATGATACACTGCATATTACGCTATATTATAAGGTATTTTCAATGATACACTGCATATTACGAAATATTATAAGGTATTTTCAATGATACACTGCATATTACGTTATATTATAAGGTATTTTCAATGATACACAGAATATTACGTTATATTATAAGGTATTTTCAATGATAAACTACTATATATTACAAGGTATTTTCAATGATACACTACAAATTACCATATATTCTAAGGTATTTTCAATGATAAACTACTATATATTATAAGGTATTTTCAATGATACACTGCATATTACGTTATATTATAAGGTATTTCCAATGATACTCTGCATATTACGTTATATTATAACGTATTTTCATTGATACACTACAAATTACGATATATTATAAATTATTTTCAATGATACACTGCATATTACGTTATATTATAAGGTATTTTCAATGATACACTGCATATTACGTTATATTATAAGGTATTTTCAATGATGCACTGCATATTACGTTATATTATTAGGTATTTTCAATGATACACTAAAAAATTACTATATATTATAAGGTATTTCCAATGATACACTGCACATTACGTTATATTATAAGGTATTTTCAATGATACACTGCATATTACCTTATATTATAATGTATTTTCATTGATAGACTAGAATTACCATATATTCTACGGTATTTTCAATGATACACCGCATATTACGTTATATTATAAGGTATTTTCAATGATACACTGCATATTACGTTATATTATAAGGTATTTTCAATGATACACTGCATATTACGTTATATTATAAGGTATTTTCATTGATACACTACAAATTACCATATATTATAAGGTATCTTCAATGATACACTGCATATTACGTTTTATTATAAGGTATTTTCAATGATACACTGCATATTACGTTTTATTATAAGTTATTTTCAATGATACACAGAATATTACGTTATATTATTAGGTATTTTCAATGATACACTAAAAAATTACTATATATTATAAGGTATTTCCAATGATACACTTCATATTACGTTATATTATAAGGTATTTTCAATGATACACTGCATATTACGTTATATTATAAGGTATTTTCATTGATACACTACAAATTACCATATATTATAAGGTATCTTCAATGATACACTGCATATTACGTTTTATTATAAGGTATTTTCAATGATACACTGCATATTACGTTATATTATAAGGAATTTTCAATGATACACTGCATATTACGTTATATTATAAGGTATTTTCATTGATAGACTAGAATTACCATATATTCTAAGGTATTTTCAATGATACACAGAATATTACGTTATATTATAAGGTATTTTCAATGATAAACTACTATATATTACAAGGTATTTTCAATGATACACTGCATATTACGTTATATTATAAGGTATTTTCAATGATACACCGCATATTACGTTATATTATAATGTATTTTCAATGATACACTGCATATTACGTTATATTATAAGGTATTTTCAATGATACACTGCATACTACGTTATATTATTAGGTATTTTCAATGATAGACTGCATATCTCGTTATATTATAAGGTATTTTCAATGATACACTGCATATCACGTTATATTATAAGGTATTTTCAATGATACACTGCATATTACATTATTTTATAAGGTATTTTTCATGATAGACTGCATACTACGTTATATTATAAGGTATTTTCAATGATACACTGCATATTACGTTATATTATAGGGTATTTTCAATGATACACTGCATATTACGAAATATTATAAGGTATTTTCAATGATACACTGCATATTACGTTATATTATAAGGTATTTTCAATGATACACAGAATATTACGTTATATTATAAGGTTTTTTCAATGATAAACTACTATATATTACAAGGTATTTTCAATGATACACTGCATATTACGTTATATTATAAGGTATTTTCAATGATAGACTGCATATTACATTATATTATAAGGTATTTTCAATGATAGACTGCATATTACGTTATATTATGAGGTATTTTCAATGATACACTGCATATTACGTTATATTATCAGGTATTTTCAATGATACTCTGCATATTACATTATATTATAAGGTATTTTCAATGATAGACTGCATATTACGTTACATTGTGAGGTATTTTCAATGATAGACTGCATATTACGTTATATTATAAAGTATTTTCAATGAATTACTGCATATTACGTTATATTATAAGGTATTTTCAATGGTACACTGCATATTACGTTATATTATAAGGTATTTTCAATGATAGACTGCATATTACATTATATTATAAGGTATTTTCAATGATAGACTGCATATTACGTTATATTATAAGGTATTTTCAATGATACACTGCATATTACGTTATATTATAAGGTATTTTCATTGATACACTACAAATTACCATATATTATAAGGTATCTTCAATGATACACTGCATATTACGTTTTATTATAAGGTATTTTCAATGATACACTGCATATTACGTTTTATTATAAGGTATTTTCAATGATACACAGAATATTACGTTATATTATTAGGTATTTTCAATGATACACTAAAAAATTACTATATATTATAAGGTATTTCCAATGATACACTTCATATTACGTTATATTATAAGGTATTTTCAATGATACACTGCATATTACGTTATATTATAAGGTATTTTCATTGATACACTGCATACTACGTTATATTATTAGGTATTTTCAATGATAGACTGCATATCTCGTTATATTATAAGGTATTTTCAATGATACACTGCATATCACGTTATATTATAAGGTATTTTCAATGATACACTGCATATTACATTATTTTATAAGGTATTTTTCATGATAGACTGCATACTACGTTATATTATAAGGTATTTTCAATGATACACTGCATATTACGCTATATTATAAGGTATTTTCAATGATACACTGCATATTACGAAATATTATAAGGTATTTTCAATGATACACTGCATATTACGTTATATTATAAGGTATTTTCAATGATACACAGAATATTACGTTATATTATAAGGTATTTTCAATGATAAACTACTATATATTACAAGGTATTTTCAATGATACACTACAAATTACCATATATTCTAAGGTATTTTCAATGATAAACTACTATATATTATAAGGTATTTTCAATGATACACTGCATATTACGTTATATTATAAGGTATTTCCAATGATACTCTGCATATTACGTTATATTATAACGTATTTTCATTGATACACTACAAATTACGATATATTATAAATTATTTTCAATGATACACTGCATATTACGTTATATTATAAGGTATTTTCAATGATACACTGCATATTACGTTATATTATAAGGTATTTTCAATGATGCACTGCATATTACGTTATATTATTAGGTATTTTCAATGATACACTAAAAAATTACTATATATTATAAGGTATTTCCAATGATACACTGCACATTACGTTATATTATAAGGTATTTTCAATGATACACTGCATATTACCTTATATTATAATGTATTTTCATTGATAGACTAGAATTACCATATATTCTACGGTATTTTCAATGATACACCGCATATTACGTTATATTATAAGGTATTTTCAATGATACACTGCATATTACGTTATATTATAAGGTATTTTCAATGATACACTGCATATTACGTTATATTATAAGGTATTTTCATTGATACACTACAAATTACCATATATTATAAGGTATCTTCAATGATACACTGCATATTACGTTTTATTATAAGGTATTTTCAATGATACACTGCATATTACGTTTTATTATAAGGTATTTTCAATGATACACAGAATATTACGTTATATTATTAGGTATTTTCAATGATACACTAAAAAATTACTATATATTATAAGGTATTTCCAATGATACACTTCATATTACGTTATATTATAAGGTATTTTCAATGATACACTGCATATTACGTTATATTATAAGGTATTTTCATTGATACACTACAAATTACCATATATTATAAGGTATCTTCAATGATACACTGCATATTACGTTTTATTATAAGGTATTTTCAATGATACACTGCATATTACGTTATATTATAAGGTATTTTCAATGATACACTGCATATTACGCTATATTATAAGGTATTTTCAATGATACACTGCATATTACGAAATATTATAAGGTATTTTCAATGATACACTGCATATTACGTTATATTATAAGGTATTTTCAATGATACACAGAATATTACGTTATATTATAAGGTATTTTCAATGATAAACTACTATATATTACAAGGTATTGTCAATGATACACTACAAATTACCATATATTCTAAGGTATTTTCAATGATAAACTACTATATATTATAAGGTATTTTCAATGATACACTGCATATTACGTTATATTATAAGGTATTTCCAATGATACTCTGCATATTACGTTATATTATAACGTATTTTCATTGATACACTACAAATTACGATATATTATAAATTATTTTCAATGATACACTGCATATTACGTTATATTATAAGGTATTTTCAATGATACACTGCATATTACGTTATATTATAAGGTATTTTCAATGATGCACTGCATATTACGTTATATTATTAGGTATTTTCAATGATACACTAAAAAATTACTATATATTATAAGGTATTTCCAATGATACACTGCACATTACGTTATATTATAAGGTATTTTCAATGATACACTGCATATTACCTTATATTATAATGTATTTTCATTGATAGACTAGAATTACCATATATTCTACGGTATTTTCAATGATACACCGCATATTACGTTATATTATAAGGTATTTTCAATGATACACTGCATATTACGTTATATTATAAGGTATTTTCAATGATACACTGCATATTACGTTATATTATAAGGTATTTTCATTGATACACTACAAATTACCATATATTATAAGGTATCTTCAATGATACACTGCATATTACGTTTTATTATAAGGTATTTTCAATGATACACTGCATATTACGTTTTATTATAAGGTATTTTCAATGATACACAGAATATTACGTTATATTATAAGGTATTTTCAATGATAAACTACTATATATTACAAGGTATTTTCAATGATACACTACAAATTACCATATATTCTAAGGTATTTTCAATGATAAACTACTATATATTATAAGGTATTTTCAATGATACACTGCATATTACGTTATATTATAAGGTATTTCCAATGATACTCTGCATATTACGTTATATTATAACGTATTTTCATTGATACACTACAAATTACGATATATTATAAATTATTTTCAATGATACACTGCATATTACGTTATATTATAAGGTATTTTCAATGATACACTGCATATTACGTTATATTATAAGGTATTTTCAATGATGCACTGCATATTACGTTATATTATTAGGTATTTTCAATGATACACTAAAAAATTACTATATATTATAAGGTATTTCCAATGATACACTGCACATTACGTTATATTATAAGGTATTTTCAATGATACACTGCATATTACCTTATATTATAATGTATTTTCATTGATAGACTAGAATTACCATATATTCTACGGTATTTTCAATGATACACCGCATATTACGTTATATTATAAGGTATTTTCAATGATACACTGCATATTACGTTATATTATAAGGTATTTTCAATGATACACTGCATATTACGTTATATTATAAGGTATTTTCATTGATACACTACAAATTACCATATATTATAAGGTATCTTCAATGATACACTGCATATTACGTTTTATTATAAGGTATTTTCAATGATACACTGCATATTACGTTTTATTATAAGGTATTTTCAATGATACACAGAATATTACGTTATATTATTAGGTATTTTCAATGATACACTAAAAAATTACTATATATTATAAGGTATTTCCAATGATACACTTCATATTACGTTATATTATAAGGTATTTTCAATGATACACTGCATATTACGTTATATTATAAGGTATTTTCATTGATACACTACAAATTACCATATATTATAAGGTATCTTCAATGATACACTGCATATTACGTTTTATTATAAGGTATTTTCAATGATACACTGCATATTACGTTATATTATAAGGTATTTTCAATGATACACTGCATATTACGCTATATTATAAGGTATTTTCAATGATACACTGCATATTACGAAATATTATAAGGTATTTTCAATGATACACTGCATATTACGTTATATTATAAGGTATTTTCAATGATACACAGAATATTACGTTATATTATAAGGTATTTTCAATGATAAACTACTATATATTACAAGGTATTTTCAATGATACACTACAAATTACCATATATTCTAAGGTATTTTCAATGATAAACTACTATATATTATAAGGTATTTTCAATGATACACTGCATATTACGTTATATTATAAGGTATTTCCAATGATACTCTGCATATTACGTTATATTATAACGTATTTTCATTGATACACTACAAATTACGATATATTATAAATTATTTTCAATGATACACTGCATATTACGTTATATTATAAGGTATTTTCAATGATACACTGCATATTACGTTATATTATAAGGTATTTTCAATGATGCACTGCATATTACGTTTTATTATAAGGTATTTTCAATGATACACTGCATATTACGTTTTATTATAAGGTATTTTCAATGATACACAGAATATTACGTTATATTATTAGGTATTTTCAATGATACACTAAAAAATTACTATATATTATAAGGTATTTCCAATGATACACTTCATATTACGTTATATTATAAGGTATTTTCAATGATACACTGCATATTACGTTATATTATAAGGTATTTTCATTGATACACTACAAATTACCATATATTATAAGGTATCTTCAATGATACACTGCATATTACGTTTTATTATAAGGTATTTTCAATGATACACTGCATATTACGATATATTATAAGGTATTTTCAATGATACACTGCATATTACGCTATATTATAAGGTATTTTCAATGATACACTGCATATTACGAAATATTATAAGGTATTTTCAATGATACACTGCATATTACGTTATATTATAAGGTATTTTCAATGATACACAGAATATTACGTTATATTATAAGGTATTTTCAATGATAAACTACTATATATTACAAGGTATTTTCAATGATACACTACAAATTACCATATATTCTAAGGTATTTTCAATGATAAACTACTATATATTATAAGGTATTTTCAATGATACACTGCATATTACGTTATATTATAAGGTATTTCCAATGATACTCTGCATATTACGTTATATTATAACGTATTTTCATTGATACACTACAAATTACGATATATTATAAATTATTTTCAATGATACACTGCATATTACGTTATATTATAAGGTATTTTCAATGATACACTGCATATTACGTTATATTATAAGGTATTTTCAATGATGCACTGCATATTACGTTATATTATTAGGTATTTTCAATGATACACTAAAAAATTACTATATATTATAAGGTATTTCCAATGATACACTGCACATTACGTTATATTATAAGGTATTTTCAATGATACACTGCATATTACCTTATATTATAATGTATTTTCATTGATAGACTAGAATTACCATATATTCTACGGTATTTTCAATGATACACCGCATATTACGTTATATTATAAGGTATTTTCAATGATACACTGCATATTACGTTATATTATAAGGTATTTTCAATGATACACTGCATATTACGTTATATTATAAGGTATTTTCATTGATACACTACAAATTACCATATATTATAAGGTATCTTCAATGATACACTGCATATTACGTTTTATTATAAGGTATTTTCAATGATACACTGCATATTACGTTTTATTATAAGGTATTTTCAATGATACACAGAATATTACGTTATATTATTAGGTATTTTCAATGATACACTAAAAAATTACTATATATTATAAGGTATTTCCAATGATACACTTCATATTACGTTATATTATAAGGTATTTTCAATGATACACTGCATATTACGTTATATTATAAGGTATTTTCATTGATACACTACAAATTACCATATATTATAAGGTATCTTCAATGATACACTGCATATTACGTTTTATTATAAGGTATTTTCAATGATACACTGCATATTACGTTATATTATAAGGAATTTTCAATGATACACTGCATATTACGTTATATTATAAGGTATTTTCATTGATAGACTAGAATTACCATATATTCTAAGGTATTTTCAATGATACACAGAATATTACGTTATATTATAAGGTATTTTCAATGATAAACTACTATATATTACAAGGTATTTTCAATGATACACTGCATATTACGTTATATTATAAGGTATTTTCAATGATACACCGCATATTACGTTATAATATAATGTATTTTCAATGATACACTGCATATTACGTTATATTATAAGGTATTTTCAATGATACACTGCATATTACGAAATATTATAAGGTATTTTCAATGATACACTGCATATTACGTTATATTATAAGGTATTTTCAATGATACACAGAATATTACGTTATATTATAAGGTATTTTCAATGATAGACTACTACATATTACAAGGTATTTTCAATGATACACTCCAAATTACCATATATTCTAAGGTATTTTCAATGATAAACTACTATATATTATAAGGTATTTTCAATGATACACTGCATATTACGTTATATTATAAGGTATTTTCAATGATGCACTGCATATTACGTTATATTATTAGGTATTTTCAATGATACACTAAAAAATTACTATATATTATAAGGTATTTTCAATGATACACTGCATATTACGAAATATTATAAGGTATCTTCAATGATACACTGCATATTACGTTTTATTATAAGGTATTTTCAATGATACACTGCATATTACGTTTTATTATAAGGTATTTTCAATGATACACAGAATATTACGTTATATTATTAGGTATTTTCAATGATACACTAAAAAATTACTATATATTCTAAGGTATTTCCAATGATACACTGCATATTACGTTATATTATAAGGTATTTTCAATGATACACTGCATATTACGTTATATTATAAGGTATTTTCATTGATACACTACAAATTACCATATATTATAAGGTATCTTCAATGATACACTGCATATTACGTTTTATTATAAGGTATTTTCAATGATACACTGCATATTACGTTATATTATAAGGAATTTTCAATGATACACTGCATATTACGTTATATTATAAGGTATTTTCATTGATAGACTAGAATTACCATATATTCTAAGGTATTTTCAATGATACACAGAATATTACGTTATATTATAAGGTATTTTCAATGATAAACTACTATATATTACAAGGTATTTTCAATGATACACTGCATATTACGTTATATTATAAGGTATTTTCAATGATACACCGCATATTACGTTATATTATAGGGTATTTTCAATGATACACTGCATATTACGAAATATTATAAGGTATTTTCAATGATACACTGCATATTACGTTATATTATAAGGTATTTTCAATGATACACAGAATATTACGTTATATTATAAGGTTTTTTCAATGATAAACTACTATATATTACAAGGTATTTTCAATGATACACTGCATATTACGCTATATTATAAGGTATTTTCAATGATAGACTGCATATTACAGTATATTATATGGTATTTTCAATGATAGACTGCATATTACGTTATATTATGAGGTATTTTCAATGATACACTGCATATTACGTTATATTATCAGGTATTTTCAATGATACTCTGCATATTACATTATATTATAAGGTATTTTCAATGATAGACTGCATATTACGTTACATTGTGAGGTATTTTCAATGATAGACTGCATATTACGTTATATTATAAAGTATTTTCAATGAATTACTGCATATTACGTTATATTATAAGGTATTTTCAATGATACACTGCATATTACGTTATATTATAAGGTATTTTCAATGATAGACTGCATATTACGTTATATTATAAGGTATTTTCAATGATAGACTGCATATTACGTTATATTATAAGGTATTTTCAATGATACACTGCATATCACGTTATATTATAAGGTATTTTCAATGATACACTGCATATTACGTTATATTATAAGGTATTTTCAATGATACACCGCATATTACGTTATATTATAATGTATTTTCAATGATACACTGCATATTACGTTATATTATAGGGTATTTTCAATGATACACTGCATACTACGTTATATTATTAGGTATTTTCAATGATAGACTGCATATCTCGTTATATTATAAGGTATTTTCAATGATACACTGCATATCACGTTATATTATAAGGTATTTTCAATGATACACTGCATATTACATTATTTTATAAGGTATTTTTCATGATAGACTGCATACTACGTTATATTATAAGGTATTTTCAATGATACACTGCATATTACGCTATATTATAAGGTATTTTCAATGATACACTGCATATTACGAAATATTATAAGGTATTTTCAATGATACACTGCATATTACGTTATATTATAAGGTATTTTCAATGATACACAGAATATTACGTTATATTATAAGGTATTTTCAATGATAAACTACTATATATTACAAGGTATTTTCAATGATACACTACAAATTACCATATATTCTAAGGTATTTTCAATGATAAACTACTATATATTATAAGGTATTTTCAATGATACACTGCATATTACGTTATATTATAAGGTATTTCCAATGATACTCTGCATATTACGTTATATTATAACGTATTTTCATTGATACACTACAAATTACGATATATTATAAATTATTTTCAATGATACACTGCATATTACGTTATATTATAAGGTATTTTCAATGATACACTGCATATTACGTTATATTATAAGGTATTTTCAATGATGCACTGCATATTACGTTATATTATTAGGTATTTTCAATGATACACTAAAAAATTACTATATATTATAAGGTATTTCCAATGATACACTGCACATTACGTTATATTATAAGGTATTTTCAATGATACACTGCATATTACCTTATATTATAATGTATTTTCATTGATAGACTAGAATTACCATATATTCTACGGTATTTTCAATGATACACCGCATATTACGTTTTATTATAAGGTATTTTCAATGATACACTGCATATTACGTTATATTATAAGGAATTTTCAATGATACACTGCATATTACGTTATATTATAAGGTATTTTCATTGATAGACTAGAATTACCATATATTCTAAGGTATTTTCAATGCTACACAGAATATTACGTTATATTATAAGGTATTTTCAATGATAAACTACTATATATTACAAGGTATTTTCAATGATACACTGCATATTACGTTATATTATAAGGTATTTTCAATGATACACCGCATATTACGTTATAATATAATGTATTTTCAATGATACACTGCATATTACGTTATATTATAGGGTATTTTCAATGATACACTGCATACTACGTTATATTATTAGGTATTTTCAATGATAGACTGCATATCTCGTTATATTATAAGGTATTTTCAATGATACACTGCATATCACGTTATATTATAAGGTATTTTCAATGATACACTGCATATTACGTTATATTATAAGGTATTTTCAATGATACACTGCATATTACGTTATATTATAATGTATTTTCAATGATACACTGCATATTACGTTATATTATAGGGTATTTTCAATGATACACTGCATACTACGTTATATTATTAGGTATTTTCAATGATAGACTGCATATCTCGTTATATTATAAGGTATTTTCAATGATACACTGCATATCACGTTATATTATAAGGTATTTTCAATGATACACTGCATATTACATTATTTTATAAGGTATTTTTCATGATAGACTGCATACTACGTTATATTATAAGGTATTTTCAATGATACACTGCATATTACGCTATATTATAAGGTATTTTCAATGATACACTGCATATTACGAAATATTATAAGGTATTTTCAATGATACACTGCATATTACGTTATATTATAAGGTATTTTCAATGATACACAGAATATTACGTTATATTATAAGGTATTTTCAATGATAAACTACTATATATTACAAGGTATTTTCAATGATACACTACAAATTACCATATATTCTAAGGTATTTTCAATGATAAACTACTATATATTATAAGGTATTTTCAATGATACACTGCATATTACGTTATATTATAAGGTATTTCCAATGATACTCTGCATATTACGTTATATTATAACGTATTTTCATTGATACACTACAAATTACGATATATTATAAATTATTTTCAATGATACACTGCATATTACGTTATATTATAAGGTATTTTCAATGATACACTGCATATTACGTTATATTATAAGGTATTTTCAATGATACACTGCATATTACGTTATATTATTAGGTATTTTCAATGATACACTAAAAAATTACTATATATTATAAGGTATTTCCAATGATACACTGCACATTACGTTATATTATAAGGTATTTTCAATGATACACTGCATATTACCTTATATTATAATGTATTTTCATTGATAGACTAGAATTACCATATATTCTACGGTATTTTCAATGATACACCGCATATTACGTTATATTATAAGGTATTTTCAATGATACACTGCATATTACGTTATATTATAAGGTATTTTCAATGATACACTGCATATTACGTTATATTATAAGGTATTTTCATTGATACACTACAAATTACCATATATTATAAGGTATCTTCAATGATACACTGCATATTACGTTTTATTATAAGGTATTTTCAATGATACACTGCATATTACGTTTTATTATAAGGTATTTTCAATGATACACAGAATATTACGTTATATTATTAGGTATTTTCAATGATACACTAAAAAATTACTATATATTATAAGGTATTTCCAATGATACACTTCATATTACGTTATATTATAAGGTATTTTCAATGATACACTGCATATTACGTTATATTATAAGGTGTTTTCATTGATACACTACAAATTACCATATATTATAAGGTATCTTCAATGATACACTGCATATTACGTTTTATTATAAGGTATTTTCAATGATACACTGCATATTACGTTATATTATAAGGAATTTTCAATGATACACTGCATATTACGTTATATTATAAGGTATTTTCATTGATAGACTAGAATTACCATATATTCTAAGGTATTTTCAATGTTACACAGAATATTACGTTATATTATAAGGTATTTTCAATGATAAACTACTATATATTACAAGGTATTTTCAATGATACACTGCATATTACGTTATATTATAAGGTATTTTCAATGATACACCGCATATTACGTTATAATATAATGTATTTTCAATGATACACTGCATATTACGTTATATTATAAGGTATTTTCAATGATACACTGCATATTACGAAATATAATAAGGTATTTTCAATGATACACTGCATATTACGTTATATTATAAGGTATTTTCAATGATACACAGAATATTACGTTATATTATTAGGTATTTTCAATGATACACTAAAAAATTACTATATATTATAAGGTATTTTCAATGATACACTGCATATTACGAAATATTATAATGTATTTTCATTGATAGACTAGAATTACCATATATTCTACGGTATTTTCAATGATACACCGCATATTACGTTATATTATAAGGTATTTTCAATGATACACTGCATATTACGTTATATTATAAGGTATTTTCAATGATACACTGCATATTACGTTATATTATAAGGTATTTTCATTGATACACTACAAATTACCATATATTATAAGGTATCTTCAATGATACACTGCATATTACGTTTTATTATAAGGTATTTTCAATGATACACTGCATATTACGTTTTATTATAAGGTATTTTCAATGATACACAGAATATTACGTTATATTATTAGGTATTTTCAATGATACACTAAAAAATTACTATATATTATAAGGTATTTCCAATGATACACTTCATATTACGTTATATTATAAGGTATTTTCAATGATACACTGCATATTACGTTATATTATAAGGTATTTTCATTGATACACTACAAATTACCATATATTATAAGGTATCTTCAATGATACACTGCATATTACGTTTTATTATAAGGTATTTTCAATGATACACTGCATATTACGTTATATTATAAGGAATTTTCAATGATACACTGCATATTACGTTATATTATAAGGTATTTTCATTGATAGACTAGAATTACCATATATTCTAAGGTATTTTCAATGATACACAGAATATTACGTTATATTATAAGGTATTTTCAATGATAAACTACTATATATTACAAGGTATTTTCAATGATACACTGCATATTACGTTATATTATAAGGTATTTTCAATGATACACCGCATATTACGTTATAATATAATGTATTTTCAATGATACACTGCATATTACGTTATATTATAGGGTATTTTCAATGATACACTGCATACTACGTTATATTATTAGGTATTTTCAATGATAGACTGTATATCTCGTTATATTATAAGGTATTTTCAATGATACACTGCATATCACGTTATATTATAAGGTATTTTCAATGATACACTGCATATTACATTATTTTATAAGGTATTTTTCATGATAGACTGCATACTACGTTATATTATAAGGTATTTTCAATGATACACTGCATATTACGTTATATTATAAGGTATTTTCAATGATACACTGCATATTACGAAATATTATAAGGTATTTTCAATGATACACTGCATATTACGTTATATTATAAGGTATTTTCAATGATACACAGAATATTACGTTATATTATAAGGTATTTTCAATGATAAACTACTATATATTACAAGGTATTTTCAATGATACACTACAAATTACCATATATTCTAAGGTATTTTCAATGATAAACTACTATATATTATAAGGTATTTTCAATGATACACTGCATATTACATTATATTATAAGGTATTTTCAATGATAGACTGCATATTACGTTACATTGTGAGGTATTTTCAATGATAGACTGCATATTACGTTATATTATAAAGTATTTGCAATGAATTACTGCATATTACGTTATATTATAAGGTATTTTCAATGATACACTGCATATTACGTTATATTATAAGGTATTTTCAATGATAGACTGCATATTACATTATATTATAAGGTATTTTCAATGATAGACTGCATATTACGTTATATTATAAGGTATTTTCAATGATACACTGCATATCACGTTATATTATAAGGTATTTTCAATGATACACTGCATATTACGTTATATTATAAGGTATTTTCAATGATACACCGCATATTACGTTATATTATAATGTATTTTCAATGATACACTGCATATTACGTTATATTATAGGGTATTTTCATGATACACTGCATACTACGTTATATTATTAGGTATTTTCATGATAAGACTGCATATCTCGTTATATTATAAGGTATTTTCAATGATACACTGCATATCACGTTATATTATAAGGTATTTTCAATGATACACTGCACATTACATTATTTTATAAGGTATTTTTCATGATAGACTGCATACTACGTTATATTATAAGGTATTTTCAATGATACACTGCATATTACGCTATATTATAAGGTATTTTCAATGATACACTGCATATTACGAAATATTATAAGGTATTTTCAATGATACACTGCATATTACGTTATATTATAAGGTATTTTCAATGATACACAGAATATTACGTTATATTATAAGGTATTTTCAATGATAAACTACTATATATTACAAGGTATTTTCAATGATACACTACAAAATTACCATATATTCTAAGGTATTTTCAATGATAAACTACTATATATTATAAGGTATTTTCAATGATACACTGCATATTACGTTATATTATAAGGTATTTCAATGATACTCTGCATATTACGTTATATTATAACGTATTTTCATTGATACACTACAAATTACGATATATTATAAATTATTTTCAATGATACACTGCATATTACGTTATATTATAAGGTATTTTCAATGATACACTGCATATTACGTTATATTATAAGGTATTTTCAATGATGCACTGCATATTACGTTATATTATTAGGTATTTTCAATGATACACTAAAAAATTACTATATATTATAAGGTATTTCCAATGATACACTGCACATTACGTTATATTATAAGGTATTTTCAATGATACACTGCATATTACCTTATATTAAATGTATTTTCATGATAGAGCTAGAATTACCATATATTCTACGGTATTTTCAATGATACACCGCATATTACGTTATATTATAAGGTATTTTCAATGATACACTGCATATTACGTTATATTATAAGGTATTTTCAATGATACACTGCATATTACGTTATATTATAAGGTATTTTCATTGATACACTACAAATTACCATATATTATAAGGTATCTTCAATGATACACTGCATATTACGTTTTATTATAAGGTATTTTCAATGATACACTGCATATTACGTTTTATTATAAGGTATTTCAATGATACACAGAATATTACGTTATATTATTAGGTATTTTCAATGATACACTAAAAAATTACTATATATTATAAGGTATTTCCAATGATACACTTCATATTACGTTATATTATAAGGTATTTTCAATGATACACTGCATATTACGTTATATTATAAGGTATTTTCATTGATACACTACAAATTACCATATATTATAAGGTATCTTCAATGATACACTGCATATTACGTTTTATTATAAGGTATTTTCAATGATACACTGCATATTACGTTATATTATAAGGAATTTTCAATGATACACTGCATATTACGTTATATTATAAGGTATTTTCATTGATAGACTAGAATTACCATATATTCTAAGGTATTTTCAATGATACACAGAATATTACGTTATATTATAAGGTATTTTCAATGATAAACTACTATATATTATAAGGTATTTTCAATGATACACTGCATATTACGTTATATTATAAGGTATTTTCAATGATACACAGAATATTACGTTATATTATAAGGTATTTTCAATGATAAACTACTATATATTACAAGGTATTTTCAATGATACACTACAAATTACCATATATTCTAAGGTATTTTCAATGATAAACTACTATATATTATAAGGTATTTTCAATGATACACTGCATATTACGTTATATTATAAGGTATTTTCAATGATGCACTGCATATTACGTTATATTATTAGGTATTTTCAATGATACACTAAAAAATTACTATATATTATAAGGTATTTCCAATGATACACTGCATATTACGTTATATTATAAGGTATTTTCAATGATACACCGCATATTACGTTATATTATAATGTATTTTCAATGATACACTGCATATTACGTTATATTATAGGGTATTTTCAATGATACACTGCATACTACATTATATTATTAGGTATTTTCAATGATACACTGCATATTACGTTATATTATAAGGTATTTTCATTGATACACTACAAATTACCATATATTATAAGGTATCTTCAATGATACACTGCATATTACGTTTTATTATAAGGTATTTTCAATGATACACTGCATATTACGTTATATTATAAGGAATTTCAATGATACACTGCATATTACGTTATATTATAAGGTATTTTCATTGATAGACTAGAATACCATATATTCTAAGGTATTTTCAATGATACACAGAATATTACGTTATATTATAAGGTATTTTCAATGATAAACTACTATATATTACAAGGTATTTTCAATGATACACTGCATATTACGTTATATTATAAGGTATTTTCAATGATACACCCCATATTACGTTATATTATAATGTATTTTCAATGATACACTGCATATTACGTTATATTATAGGGTATTTTCAATGATACACTGCATACTACATTATATTATTAGGTATTTTCAATGATAGACTGCATATCTCGTTATATTATAAGGTATTTTCAATGATACACTGCATATCACGTTATATTATAAGGTATTTTCAATGATACACTGCATATTACATTATTTTATAAGGTATTTTTCATGATAGACTGCATACTACGTTATATTATAAGGTATTTTCAATGATACACTGCATATTACGTTATATTATAAGGTATTTTCAATGATACACTGCATATTACGAAATATTATAAGGTATTTTCAATGATACACTGCATATTACGTTATATTATAAGGTATTTTCAATGATACACAGAATATTACGTTATATTATAAGGTATTTTCAATGATAAACTACTATATATTACAAGGTATTTTCAATGATACACTACAAATTACCATATATTCTAAGGTATTTTCAATGATAAACTACTATATATTATAAGGTATTTTCAATGATATACTGCATATTACGTTATATTATAAGGTATTTCCAATGATACTCTGCATATTACGTTATATTATAACGTATTTTCATTGATACACTACAAAATACCATATAATATAAGGTATCTTCAATGCTACACTGCATATTACGTTTTATTATAAGGTATTTTCAATGATACACTGCATATACGTTTTATTATAAGGTATTTTCAATGATACACAGAATATTACGTTATATTATTAGGTATTTTCAATGATACACTAAAAATTTACTATATATTATAAGGTATTTCCAATGATACACTGCATATTACGTTATATTATAAGGTATTTTCAATGATACACTGCATATTACGTTATATTATAAGGTATTTTCATTGATACACTACAAATTACCCTATATTATAAGGTATCTTCAATGATACACTGCATATTACGTTTTATTATAAGGTATTTTCAATGATACACTGCATATTACGTTATATTATAAGGAATTTTCAATGATACACTGCATATTACGTTATATATAAGGTATTTTCATTGATAGACTAGAATTACCATATATTCTAAGGTATTTTCAATGATACACAGAATATTACGTTATATTATAAGGTATTTTCAATGATAAACTACTATATATTACAAGGTATTTTCAATGATACACTGCATATTACGTTACATTATAAGGTATTTTCAATGATACACCGCATATTACGTTATATTATAATGTATTTTCAATGATACACTGCATATTACGTTATATTATAGGGTATTTTCAATGATACACTGCATACTACGTTATATTATTAGGTATTTTCAATGATAGACTGCATATCTCGTTATATTATAAGGTATTTTCAATGATACACTGCATATCACGTTATATTATAAGGTATTTTCAATGATACACTGCATATTACATTATATTATAAGGTATTTTCAATGATAGACTGCATATTACGTTATATTATAAAGTATTTTCAATGATACAGTGCATATTACGTTATATTATAAGGTATTTTCATTGATACACTACAAATTACGATATATTATAAATTATTTTCAATGATACACTGCATATTACGTTATATTATAGGTATTTTCAATGATACACTGCATATTACGTTATATTATAAGGTATTTTCAATGATACACTGCATATTACGTTATATTATAAGGTATTTTCATTGATACACTACAAATTACCATATATTATAAGGTATCTTCAATGATACACTGCATATTACGTTTTATTATAAGGTATTTTCAATGATACACTGCATATTACGTTTTTATTATAAGGTATTTTCAATGATACACAGAATATTACGTTATATTATTAGGTATTTTCAATGATACACTAAAAAATTACTATATATTATAAGGTATTTCCAATGATACACTGCATATTACGTTATATTATAAGGTATTTTCAATGATACACCGCATATTACGTTATATTATAATGTATTTTCAATGATACACTGCATATTACGTTATATTATAGGGTATTTTCAATGATACACTGCATACTACATTATATTATTAGGTATTTTCAATGATACACTGCATATTACGTTATATTATAAGGTATTTTCATTGATACACTACAAATTACCATATATTATAAGGTATCTTCAATGATACACTGCATATCACGTTATATTATAAGGTATTTTCAATGATACACTGCTTATTATGTTATATTATGAGGTATTTTCAATGATAGACTGCATATTACATTATATTATAAGGTATTTTCAATGATAGACTGCATATTACGTTATATTATAAAGTATTTTCAATGATACAGTGCATATTACGTTATATTATAAGGTATTTTCATTGATACACTACAAATTACGATATATTATAAATTATTTTCAATGATACACTGCATAATTACGTTATATTATAAGGTATTTTCATTGATACACTGCATATTACGTTATATTATAAGGTATTTTCAATGATACACTGCATATTACGTTATATTATAAGGTATTTTCATTGATACACTACAAATTACCATATATTATAAGGTATCTTCAATGATACACTGCATATTACGTTTTATTATAAGGTATTTTCATTGATAGACTAGAATTACCATATATTCTAAGGTATTTTCAATGATACACAGAATATTACGTTATATTATAAGGTATTTTCAATGATAAACTACTATATATTACAAGGTATTTTCAATGATACACTGCATATTACGTTATATTATAAGGTATTTTCAATGATACACCGCATATTACGTTATATTATAATGTATTTTCAATGATACACTGCATATTACGTTATATTATAGGGTATTTTCAATGATACACTGCATACTACATTATATTATTAGGTATTTTCAATGATAGACTGCATATCTCGTTATATTATAAGGTATTTTCAATGATACACTGCATATCACGTTATATTATAAGGTATTTTCAATGATACACTGCATATTACATTATTTTATAAGGTATTTTTCATGATAGACTGCATACTACGTTATATTATAAGGTATTTTCAATGATACACTGCATATTACGTTATATTATAAGGTATTTTCAATGATACACTGCATATTACGAAATATTATAAGGTATTTTCAATGATACACTGCATATTACGTTATATTATAAAGTATTTTCAATGATACACGTCATATTACGTTATATTATAAGGTATTTTCAATGATACACTGCATATTACGTTATATTATAAGGTATTTTCAGTGATACACAGAATATTACGTTATATTATAAGGTATTTTCAATGATAAACTACTATATATTACAAGGTATTTTCAATGATACACTACAAATTACCATATATTCTAAGGTATTTTCAATGATACACTGCATATTACGTTTTATTATAAGGTATTTTCAATGATACACTGCATATTACGTTATATTATTAGGTATTTCCAATGATACACTACAAATTACGATATATTATAAGGTATTTCCAAGGGTACTCTGCATATTACGTTATATTATAAGGAATTTTCAATGATACACTGCATATTACGTTATATTATAAGGTATTTTCATTGATAGACTAGAATTACCATATATTCTAAGGTATTTTCAATGATACACAGAATATTACGTTATATTATTAGGTATTTTCAATGATACACTAAAAAATTACTATATATTATAAGGTATTTCCAATGATACACTGCATATTACGTTATATTATAAGGTATTTTCAATGATACACTGCATATTACGTTATATTATAAGGTATTTTCATTGATACACTACAAATTACCCTATATTATAAGGTATCTTCAATGATACACTGCATATTACGTTTTATTATAAGGTATTTTCAATGATACACTGCATATTACGTTATATTATAAGGAATTTTCAATGATACACTGCATATTACGTTATATTATAAGGTATTTTCATTGATAGACTAGAATTACCATATATTCTAAGGTATTTTCAATGATACACAGAATATTACGTTATATTATAAGGTATTTTCAATGATAAACTACTATATATTACAAGGTATTTTCAATGATACACTGCATATTACGTTATATTATAAGGTATTTTCAATGATACACCGCATATTACGTTATATTATAATGTATTTTCAATGATACACTGCATATTACGTTATATTATAGGGTATTTTCAGTGATACACTGCATACTACGTTATATTATTAGGTATTTTCAATGATAGACTGCATATCTCGTTATATTATAAGGTATTTTCAATGATACACTGCATATCACGTTATATTATAAGGTATTTTCAATGATACACTGCATATTACATTATTTTATAAGGTATTTTTCATGATAGACTGCATACTACGTTATATTATAAGGTATTTTCAATGATACACTGCATATTACGTTATATTATAAGGTATTTTCAATGATACACTGCATATTACGAAATATTATAAGGTATTTTCAATGATACACTGCATATTACGTTATATTATAAGGTATTTTCAATGATACACAGAATATTACGTTATATTATAAGGTATTTTCAATGATAAACTACTATATATTACAAGGTATTTTCAATGATACACTGCATATTACGTTATATTATAAGGTATTTTCAATGATAGACTGCATATTACATTATATTATAAGGTATTTTCAATGATAGACTGCATATTACGTTATATTATGAGGTATTTTCAATGATACACTGCATATTACGTTATATTATCAGGTATTTTCAATGATACTCTGCATATTACATTATATTATAAGGTATTTTCAATGATAGACTGCATATTACGTTATATTGTTAGGTATTTTCAATGATAGACTGCATATTACGTTATATTATAAAGTATTTTCAATGAATTACTGCATATTACGTTATATTATAAGGTATTTTCAATGATACACTGCATATTACGTTATATTATAAGGTATTTTCAATGATAGACTGCATATTACATTATATTATAAGGTATTTTCAATGATAGACTGCATATTACGTTATATTATAAGGTATTTTCAATGATACACTGCATATCACGTTATATTATAAGGTATTTTCAATGATACACTGCTTATTATGTTATATTATGAGGTATTTTCAATGATACACTGCATATCACGTTATATTATAAGGTATTTTCAATGATACACTGCTTATTATGTTATATTATGAGGTATTTTCAATGATAGACTGCATATTACATTATATTATAAGGTATTTTCAATGATAGACTGCATATTACGTTATATTATAAAGTATTTTCAATGATACAGTGCATATTACGTTATATTATAAGGTATTTTCATTGATACACTACAAATTACGATATATTATAAATTATTTTCAATGATACACTGCATATTACGTTATATTATAAGGTATTTTCAATGATACACTGCATATTACGTTATATTATAAGGTATTTTCAATGATACACTGCATATTACGTTATATTATAAGGTATTTTCATTGATACACTACAAATTACCATATATTATAAGGTATCTTCAATGATACACTGCATATTACGTTTTATTATAAGGTATTTTCAATGATACACTGCATATTACGTTTTATTATAAGGTATTTTCAATGATACACAGAATATTACGTTATATTATTAGGTATTTTCAATGATACACTAAAAAATTACTATATATTATAAGGTATTTCCAATGATACACTGCATATTACGTTATATTATAAGGTATTTTCAATGATACACCGCATATTACGTTATATTATAATGTATTTTCAATGATACACTGCATATTACGTTATATTATAAGGTATTTTCAATGATACACTGCATATTACGTTATATTATTAGGTATTTTCAATGATACACTGCATATTACGTTATATTATAAGGTATTTTCATTGATACACTACAAATTACCATATATTATAAGGTATCTTCAATGATACACTGCATATTACGTTTTATTATAAGGTATTTTCAATGATACACTGCATATTACGTTATATTATAAGGAATTTTCAATGATACACTGCATATTACGTTATATTATAAGGTATTTTCATTGATAGACTAGAATTACCATATATTCTAAGGTATTTTCAATGATACACAGAATATTACGTTATATTATAAGGTATTTTCAATGATAAACTACTATATATTACAAGGTATTTTCAATGATACACTGCATATTACGTTATATTATAAGGTATTTTCAATGATACACCGCATATTACGTTATATTATAATGTATTTTCAATGATACACTGCATATTACGTTATATTATAGGGTATTTTCAATGATACACTGCATACTACATTATATTATTAGGTATTTTCAATGATAGACTGCATATCTCGTTATATTATAAGGTATTTTCAATGATACACTGCATATAACGTTATATTATAAGGTATTTTCAATGATACACTGCATATTACATTATTTTATAAGGTATTTTTCATGATAGACTGCATACTACGTTATATTATAAGGTATTTTTCAATGATACACTGCATATTACGTTATATTATAAGGTATTTTCAATGATACACTGCATATTACGAAATATTATAAGGTATTTTCAATGATACACTGCATATTACGTTATATTATAAGGTATTTTCAATGATACACAGAATATTACGTTATATTATAAGGTATTTTCAATGATAAACTACTATATATTACAAGGTATTTTCAATGATACACTACAAATTACCATATATTCTAAGGTATTTTCAATGATAAACTACTATATATTATAAGGTATTTTCAATGATACACTGCATATTACGTTATATTATAAGGTATTTCCAATGTACTCTGCATATTACGTTATATTATAACGTATTTTCATTGATACACTACAAATTACCATATATTATAAGGTATCTTCAATGCTACACTGCATATTACGTTTTATTATAAGGTATTTTCAATGATACACTGCATATTACGTTTTATTATAAGGTATTTTCAATGATACACAGAATATTACGTTATATTATTAGGTATTTTCAATGATACACTAAAAAATTACTATATATTATAAGGTATTTCCAATGATACACTGCATATTACGTTATATTATAAGGTATTTTCAATGATACACTGCATATTACGTTATATTATAAGGTATTTTCATTGATACACTACAAATTACCCTATATTATAAGGTATCTTCAATGATACACTGCATATTACGTTTTATTATAAGGTATTTTCAATGATACACTGCATATTACGTTATATTATAAGGAATTTTCAATGATACACTGCATATTACGTTATATTATAAGGTATTTTCATTGATAGACTAGAATTACCATATATTCTAAGGTATTTTCAATGATACACAGAATATTACGTTATATTATAAGGTATTTTCAATGATAAACTACTATATATTACAAGGTATTTTCAATGATACACTGCATATTACGTTATATTATAAGGTATTTTCAATGATACACCGCATATTACGTTATATTATAATGTATTTTCAATGATACACTGCATATTACGTTATATTATAGGGTATTTTCAATGATACACTGCATACTACGTTATATTATTAGGTATTTTTCATGATAGACTGCATACTACGTTATATTATAAGGTATTTTCAATGATACACTGCATATTACGTTATATTATAAGGTATTTTCAATGATACACTGCATATTACGAAATATTATAAGGTATTTTCAATGATACACTGCATATTACGTTATATTATAAGGTATTTTCAATGATACACAGAATATTACGTTATATTATAAGGTATTTTCAATGATAAACTACTATATATTACAAGGTATTTTCAATGATACACTGCATATTACGTTATATTATAAGGTATTTTCAATGATAGACTGCATATTACATTATATTATAAGGTATTTTCAATGATAGACTGCATATTACGTTATATTATGAGGTATTTTCAATGATACACTGCATATTACGTTATATTATCAGGTATTTTCAATGATACTCTGCATATTACATTATATTATAAGGTATTTTCAATGATAGACTGCATATTACGTTATATTGTGAGGTATTTTCAATGATAGACTGCATATTACGTTATATTATAAAGTATTTTCAATGAATTACTGCATATTACGTTATATTATAAGGTATTTTCAATGATACACTGCATATTACGTTATATTATAAGGTATTTTCAATGATAGACTGCATATTACGTTATATTATAAGGTATTTTCAATGATAGACTGCATATTACGTTATATTATAAGGTATTTTCAATGATACACTGCATATCACGTTATATTATAAGGTATTTTCAATGATACACTGCTTATTATGTTATATTATGAGGTATTTTCAATGATAGACTGCATATTACATGATATTATAAGGTATTTTCAATGATAGACTGCATATTACGTTATATTATAAAGTATTTTCAATGATACAGTGCATATTACGTTATATTATAAGGTATTTTCATTGATACACTACAAATTACGATATATTATAAATTATTTTCAATGATAAACTGCATATTACGTTATATTATAAGGTATTTTCAATGATACACTGCATATTACGTTATATTATAAGGTATTTTCAATGATGCACTGCATATTACGTTATATTATTAGGTATTTTCAATGATACACTAAAAAATTACTATATATTATAAGGTATTTCCAATGATACACTGCATATTACGTTATATTATAAGGTATTTTCAATGATAAACTACTATATATTATAAGGTATTTTCAATGATACACTACAAATTACGATATATTATAAGGTATTTTCAATGATACACTGCATATTACTTCATATTATAAGGTATTGTCATTGATACACTACAAATTACGATATATTATAAATTATTTTCAATGATACACTGCATATTACGTTATATTATAAGGTCTTTTCATTGATACACTACAAATTACCATATATTATAAGGTATTTCCAATGATACACTGCATATTACGTTATATTATAAGGTATTTTAAATGATACACTGCATATTACGTTATATTATAAAGTATTTTCAATGATACACGTCATATTACGTTATATTATAAGGTATTTTCAATGATACACTGCATATTACGTTATATTATAAGGTATTTTCAGTGATACACAGAATATTACGTTATATTATAAGGTATTTTCAATGATAAACTACTATATATTACAAGGTATTTTCAATGATACACTACAAATTACCATATATTCTAAGGTATTTTCAATGATACACTGCATATTACGTTTTATTATAAGGTATTTTCAATGATACACTGCATATTACGTTATATTATTAGGTATTTCCAATGATACACTACAAATTACGATATATTATAAGGTATTTTCAATGATACACTGCATATTACTTCATATTATAAGGTATTGTCATTGATACACTACAAATTACGATATATTATAAATTATTTTCAATGATACACTGCATATTACGTTATATTATAAGGTCTTTTCATTGATACACTACAAATTACCATATATTATAAGGTATTTCCAATGATACACTGCATATTACGTTATATTATAAGGTATTTTAAATGATACACTGCATATTACGTTATATTATAAAGTATTTTCAATGATACACGTCATATTACGTTATATTATAAGGTATTTTCAATGATACACTGCATATTACGTTATATTATAAGGTATTTTCAGTGATACACAGAATATTACGTTATATTATAAGGTATTTTCAATGATAAACTACTATATATTACAAGGTATTTTCAATGATACACTACAAATTACCATATATTCTAAGGTATTTTCAATGATACACTGCATATTACGTTTTATTATAAGGTATTTTCAATGATACACTGCATATTACGTTATATTATAAGGTATTTTCAATGATACACTACAAATTACGATATATTATAAGGTATTTCCAAGGGTACTCTGCATATTACGTTATATTATAAGGAATTTTCAATGATACACTGCATATTACGTTATATTATAAGGTATTTTCAATGATAAACTACTATATATTATAAGGTATTTTCAATGATACACTACAAATTACGATATATTATAAGGTATTTTCAATGATACACTGCATATTACTTCATATTATAAGGTATTGTCATTGATACACTACAAATTACGATATATTATAAATTATTTTCAATGATACACTGCATATTACGTTATATTATAAGGTCTTTTCATTGATACACTACAAATTACCATATATTATAAGGTATTTCCAATGATACACTGCATATTACGTTATATTATAAGGTATTTTAAATGATACACTGCATATTACGTTATATTATAAAGTATTTTCAATGATACACGTCATATTACGTTATATTATAAGGTATTTTCAATGATACACTGCATATTACGTTATATTATAAGGTATTTTCAGTGATACACAGAATATTACGTTATATTATAAGGTATTTTCAATGATAAACTACTATATATTACAAGGTATTTTCAATGATACACTACAAATTACCATATATTCTAAGGTATTTTCAATGATAGACTGCATATTACATTATATTATAAGGTATTTTCAATGATAGACTGCATATTACGTTATATTATGAGGTATTTTCAATGATACACTGCATATTACGTTATATTATCAGGTATTTTCAATGATACTCTGCATATTACATTATATTATAAGGTATTTTCAATGATAGACTGCATATTACGTTATATTGTGAGGTATTTTCAATGATAGACTGCATATTACGTTATATTATAAAGTATTTTCAATGAATTACTGCATATTACGTTATATTATAAGGTATTTTCAATGATACACTGCATATTACGTTATATTATAAGGTATTTTCAATGATACACTGCATATTACATTATATTATAAGGTATTTTCAATGATAGACTGCATATTACGTTATATTATAAGGTATTTTCAATGATACACTGCATATCACGTTATATTATAAGGTATTTTCAATGATACACTGCTTATTATGTTATATTATGAGGTATTTTCAATGATACACTGCATATCACGTTATATTATAAGGTATTTTCAATGATACACTGCTTATTATGTTATATTATGAGGTATTTTCAATGATAGACTGCATATTACATTATATTATAAGGTATTTTCAATGATAGACTGCATATTACGTTATATTATAAAGTATTTTCAATGATACAGTGCATATTACGTTATATTATAAGGTATTTTCATTGATACACTACAAATTACGATATATTATAAATTATTTTCAATGATACACTGCATATTACGTTATATTATAAGGTATTTTCAATGATACACTGCATATTACGTTATATTATAAGGTATTTTCAATGATACACTGCATATTACGTTATATTATAAGGTATTTTCATTGATACACTACAAATTACCATATATTATAAGGTATCTTCAATGATACACTGCATATTACGTTTTATTATAAGGTATTTTCAATGATACACTGCATATTACGTTTTATTATAAGGTATTTTCAATGATACACAGAATATTACGTTATATTATTAGGTATTTTCAATGTTACACTAAAAAATTACTATATATTATAAGGTATTTCCAATGATACACTGCATATTACGTTATATTATAAGGTATTTTCAATGATACACCGCATATTACGTTATATTATAATGTATTTTCAATGATACACTGCATATTACGTTATATTATAGGGTATTTTCAATGATACACTGCATACTACGTTATATTATTAGGTATTTTCAATGATACACTGCATATTACGTTATATTATAAGGTATTTTCATTGATACACTACAAATTACCATATATTATAAGGTATCTTCAATGATACACTGCATATTACGTTTTATTATAAGGTATTTTCAATGATACACTGCATATTACGTTATATTATAAGGAATTTTCAATGATACACTGCATATTACGTTATATTATAAGGTATTTTCATTGATAGACTAGAATTACCATATATTCTAAGGTATTTTCAATGATACACAGAATATTACGTTATATTATAAGGTATTTTCAATGATAAACTGCATATCACGTTATATTATAAGGTATTTTCAATGATACACTGCTTATTATGTTATATTATGAGGTATTTTCAATGATAGACTGCATATTACATGATATTATAAGGTATTTTCAATGATAGACTGCATATTACGTTATATTATAAAGTATTTTCAATGATAGACTGCATATTACGTTATATTATAAAGTATTTTCAATGATACAGTGCATATTACGTTATATTATAAGGTATTTTCATTGATACACTACAAATTACGATATATTATAAATTATTTTCAATGATACACTGCATATTACGTTATATTATAAGGTATTTTCAATGATACACTGCATATTACGTTATATTATAAGGTATTTTCAATGATGCACTGCATATTACGTTATATTATTAGGTATTTTCAATGATACACTAAAAAATTACTATATATTATAAGGTATTTCCAATGATACACTGCATATTACGTTATATTATAAGGTATTTTCAATGATAAACTACTATATATTATAAGGTATTTTCAATGATACACTACAAATTACGATATATTATAAGGTATTTTCAATGATACACTGCATATTACTTCATATTATAAGGTATTGTCATTGATACACTACAAATTACGATATATTATAAATTATTTTCAATGATACACTGCATATTACGTTATATTATAAGGTCTTTTCATTGATACACTACAAATTACCATATATTATAAGGTATTTCCAATGATACACTGCATATTACGTTATATTATAAGGTATTTTAAATGATACACTGCATATTACGTTATATTATAAAGTATTTTCAATGATACACGTCATATTACGTTATATTATAAGGTATTTTCAATGATACACTGCATATTACGTTATATTATAAGGTATTTTCAGTGATACACAGAATATTACGTTATATTATAAGGTATTTTCAATGATAAACTACTATATATTACAAGGTATTTTCAATGATACACTACAAATTACCATATATTATAAGGTATTTTAAATGATACACTGCATATTACGTTTTATTATAAGGTATTTTCAATGATACACTGCATATTACGTTATATTATTAGGTATTTCCAATGATACACTACAAATTACGATATATTATAAGGTATTTTCAATGATACACTGCATATTACTTCATATTATAAGGTATTGTCATTGATACACTACAAATTACGATATATTATAAATTATTTTCAATGATACACTGCATATTACGTTATATTATATGGTCTTTTCATTGATACACTACAAATTACCATATATTATAAGGTATTTCCAATGATACACTGCATATTACGTTATATTATAAGGTATTTTAAATGATACACTGCATATTACGTTATATTATAAAGTATTTTCAATGATACACGTCATATTACGTTATATTATAAGGTATTTTCAATGATACACTGCATATTACGTTATATTATAAGGTATTTTCAGTGATACACAGAATATTACGTTATATTATAAGGTATTTTCAATGATAAACTACTATATATTACAAGGTATTTTCAATGATACACTACAAATTACCATATATTCTAAGGTATTTTCAATGATACACTGCATATTACGTTTTATTATAAGGTATTTTCAATGATACACTGCATATTACGTTATATTATTAGGTATTTCCAATGATACACTACAAATTACGATATATTATAAGGTATTTCCAAGGGTACTCTGCATATTACGTTATATTATAAGGAATTTTCAATGATACACTGCATATTACGTTATATTATAAGGTATTTTCAATGATAAACTACTATATATTATAAGGTATTTTCAATGATACACTACAAATTACGATATATTATAAGGTATTTTCAATGATACACTGCATATTACTTCATATTATAAGGTATTGTCATTGATACACTACAAATTACGATATATTATAAATTATTTTCAATGATACACTGCATATTACGTTATATTATAAGGTCTTTTCATTGATACACTACAAATTACCATATATTATAAGGTATTTCCAATGATACACTGCATATTACGTTATATTATAAGGTATTTTAAATGATACACTGCATATTACGTTATATTATAAAGTATTTTCAATGATACACGTCATATTACGTTATATTATAAGGTATTTTCAATGATACACTGCATATTACGTTATATTATAAGGTATTTTCAGTGATACACAGAATATTACGTTATATTATAAGGTATTTTCAATGATAAACTACTATATATTACAAGGTATTTTCAATGATACACTACAAATTACCATATATTCTAAGGTATTTTCAATGATAGACTGCATATTACATTATATTATAAGGTATTTTCAATGATAGACTGCATATTACGTTATATTATGAGGTATTTTCAATGATACACTGCATATTACGTTATATTATCAGGTATTTTCAATGATACTCTGCATATTACATTATATTATAAGGTATTTTCAATGATAGACTGCATATTACGTTATATTGTGAGGTATTTTCAATGATAGACTGCATATTACGTTATATTATAAAGTATTTTCAATGAATTACTGCATATTACATTATATTATAAGGTATTTTCAATGATAGACTGCATATTACGTTATATTGTGAGGTATTTTCAATGATAGACTGCATATTACGTTATATTATAAAGTATTTTCAATGAATTACTGCATATTACGTTATATTATAAGGTATTTTCAATGATACACTGCATATTACGTTATATTATAAGGTATTTTCAATGATAGACTGCATATTACATTATATTATAAGGTATTTTCAATGATAGACTGCATATTACGTTATATTATAAGGTATTTTCAATGATACACTGCATATCACGTTATATTATAAGGTATTTTCAATGATACACTGCATATTACGTTATATTATAAGGTATTTTCATTGATACACTACAAATTACCATATATTATAAGGTATCTTCAATGATACACTGCATATTACGTTTTATTATAAGGTATTTTCAATGATACACTGCATATTACGTTTTATTATAAGGTATTTTCAATGATACACAGAATATTACGTTATATTATTAGGTATTTTCAATGATACACTAAAAAATTACTATATATTATAAGGTATTTCCAATGATACACTGCATATTACGTTATATTATAAGGTATTTTCAATGATACACCGCATATTACGTTATATTATAATGTATTTTCAATGATACACTGCATATTACGGTATATTATAGGGTATTTTCAATGATACACTGCATACTACGTTATATTATTAGGTATTTTCAATGATACACTGCATATTACGTTATATTATAAGGTATTTTCATTGATACACTACAAATTACCATATATTATAAGGTATCTTCAATGATACACTGCATATTACGTTTTATTATAAGGTATTTTCAATGATACACTGCATATTACGTTATATTATAAGGAATTTTCAATGATACACTGCATATTACGTTATATTATAAGGTATTTTCATTGATAGACTAGAATTACCATATATTCTAAGGTATTTTCAATGATACACAGAATATTACGTTATATTATAAGGTATTTTCAATGATAAACTACTATATATTACAAGGTATTTTCAATGATACACTGCATATTACGTTATATTATAAGGTATTTTCAATGATACACCGCATATTACGTTATATTATAATGTATTTTCAATGATACACTGCATACTACGTTATATTATTAGGTATTTTCAATGATAGACTGCATATCTCGTTATATTATAAGGTATTTTCAATGATACACTGCATATCACGTTATATTATAAGGTATTTTCAATGATACACTGCATATTACATTATTTTATAAGGTATTTTTCATGATAGACTGCATACTACGTTATATTATAAGGTATTTTCAATGATACACTGCATATTACGTTATATTATAAGGTATTTTCAATGATACACTGCATATTACGAAATATTATAAGGTATTTTCAATGATACACTGCATATTACGTTATATTATAAGGTATTTTCAATGATACACAGAATATTACGTTATATTATAAGGTATTTTCAATGATAAACTACTATATATTACAAGGTATTTTCAATGATACACTACAAATTACCATATATTCTAAGGTATTTTCAATGATAAACTACTATATATTATAAGGTATTTTCAATGATACACTGCATATTACGTTATATTATAAGGTATTTCCAATGATACTCTGCATATTACGTTATATTATAACGTATTTTCATTGATACACTACAAATTACCATATATTATAAGGTATCTTCAATGCTACACTGCATATTACGTTTTATTATAAGGTATTTTCAATGATACACTGCATATTACGTTTTATTATAAGGTATTTTCAATGATACACAGAATATTACGTTATATTATTAGGTATTTTCAATGATACACTAAAAAATTACTATATATTATAAGGTATTTCCAATGATACACTGCATATTACGTTATATTATAAGGTATTTTCAATGATACACTGCATATTACGTTATATTATAAGGTATTTTCATTGATACACTACAAATTACCCTATATTATAAGGTATCTTCAATGATACACTGCATATTACGTTTTATTATAAGGTATTTTCAATGATACACTGCATATTACGTTATATTATAAGGAATTTTCAATGATACACTGCATATTACGTTATATTATAAGGTATTTTCATTGATAGACTAGAATTACCATATATTCTAAGGTATTTTCAATGATACACAGAATATTACGTTATATTATAAGGTATTTTCAATGATAAACTACTATATATTACAAGGTATTTTCAATGATACACTGCATATTACGTTATATTATAAGGTATTTTCAATGATACACCGCATATTACGTTATATTATAATGTATTTTCAATGATACACTGCATATTACGTTATATTATAGGGTATTTTCAATGATACACTGCATACTACGTTATATTATTAGGTATTTTTCATGATAGACTGCATACTACGTTATATTATAAGGTATTTTCAATGATACACTGCATATTACGTTATATTATAAGGTATTTTCAATGATACACTGCATATTACGAAATATTATAAGGTATTTTCAATGATACACTGCATATTACGTTATATTATAAGGTATTTTCAATGATACACAGAATATTACGTTATATTATAAGGTATTTTCAATGATAAACTACTATATATTACAAGGTATTTTCAATGATACACTGCATATTACGTTATATTATAAGGTATTTTCAATGATAGACTGCATATTACATTATATTATAAGGTATTTTCAATGATAGACTGCATATTACGTTATATTATGAGGTATTTTCAATGATACACTGCATATTACGTTATATTATCAGGTATTTTCAATGATACTCTGCATATTACATTATATTATAAGGTATTTTCAATGATAGACTGCATATTACGTTATATTGTGAGGTATTTTCAATGATAGACTGCATATTACGTTATATTATAAAGTATTTTCAATGAATTACTGCATATTACGTTATATTATAAGGTATTTTCAATGATACACTGCATATTACGTTATATTATAAGGTATTTTCAATGATAGACTGCATATTACATTATATTATAAGGTATTTTCAATGATAGACTGCATATTACGTTATATTATAAGGTATTTTCAATGATACACTGCATATCACGTTATATTATAAGGTATTTTCAATGATACACTGCTTATTATGTTATATTATGAGGTATTTTCAATGATAGACTGCATATTACATGATATTATAAGGTATTTTCAATGATAGACTGCATATTACGTTATATTATAAAGTATTTTCAATGATACAGTGCATATTACGTTATATTATAAGGTATTTTCATTGATACACTACAAATTACGATATATTATAAATTATTTTCAATGATACACTGCATATTACGTTATATTATAAGGTATTTTCAATGATACACTGCATATTACGTTATATTATAAGGTATTTTCAATGATGCACTGCATATTACGTTATATTATTAGGTATTTTCAATGATACACTAAAAAATTACTATATATTATAAGGTATTTCCAATGATACACTGCATATTACGTTATATTATAAGGTATTTTCAATGATAAACTACTATATATTATAAGGTATTTTCAATGATACACTACAAATTACGATATATTATAAGGTATTTTCAATGATACACTGCATATTACTTCATATTATAAGGTATTGTCATTGATACACTACAAATTACGATATATTATAAATTATTTTCAATGATACACTGCATATTACGTTATATTATAAGGTCTTTTCATTGATACACTACAAATTACCATATATTATAAGGTATTTCCAATGATACACTGCATATTACGTTATATTATAAGGTATTTTAAATGATACACTGCATATTACGTTATATTATAAAGTATTTTCAATGATACACGTCATATTACGTTATATTATAAGGTATTTTCAATGATACACTGCATATTACGTTATATTATAAGGTATTTTCAGTGATACACAGAATATTACGTTATATTATAAGGTATTTTCAATGATAAACTACTATATATTACAAGGTATTTTCAATGATACACTACAAATTACCATATATTCTAAGGTATTTTCAATGATACACTGCATATTACGTTTTATTATAAGGTATTTTCAATGATACACTGCATATTACGTTATATTATTAGGTATTTCCAATGATACACTACAAATTACGATATATTATAAGGTATTTTCAATGATACACTGCATATTACTTCATATTATAAGGTATTGTCATTGATACACTACAAATTACGATATATTATAAATTATTTTCAATGATACACTGCATATTACGTTATATTATAAGGTCTTTTCATTGATACACTACAAATTACCATATATTATAAGGTATTTCCAATGATACACTGCATATTACGTTATATTATAAGGTATTTTAAATGATACACTGCATATTACGTTATATTATAAAGTATTTTCAATGATACACGTCATATTACGTTATATTATAAGGTATTTTCAATGATACACTGCATATTACGTTATATTATAAGGTATTTTCAGTGATACACAGAATATTACGTTATATTATAAGGTATTTTCAATGATAAACTACTATATATTACAAGGTATTTTCAATGATACACTACAAATTACCATATATTCTAAGGTATTTTCAATGATACACTGCATATTACGTTTTATTATAAGGTATTTTCAATGATACACTGCATATTACGTTATATTATAAGGTATTTTCAATGATACACTACAAATTACGATATATTATAAGGTATTTCCAAGGGTACTCTGCATATTACGTTATATTATAAGGAATTTTCAATGATACACTGCATATTACGTTATATTATAAGGTATTTTCATTGATAGACTAGAATTACCATATATTCTAAGGTATTTTCAATGATACACAGAATATTACATTATATTATAAGGTATTTTCAATGATAAACTACTATATATTACAAGGTATTTTCAATGATACACTGCATATTACGTTATATTATAAGGTATTTTCAATGATACACCGCATATTACGTTATATTATAATGTATTTTCAATGATACACTGCATATTACGTTATATTATAGGGTATTTTCAATGATACACTGCATACTACGTTATATTATTAGGTATTTTCAATGATAGACTGCATATCTCGTTATATTATAAGGTATTTTCAATGATACACTGCATATCACGTTATATTATAAGGTATTTTCAATGATACACTGCATATTACATTATTTTATAAGGTATTTTTCATGATAGACTGCATACTACGTTATATTATAAGGTATTTTCAATGATACACTGCATATTACGTTATATTATAAGGTATTTTCAATGATACACTGCATATTACGAAATATTATAAGGTATTTTCTTAATATACACAGAATATTACGTTATATTATAAGGTATTTTCAATGATAAACTACTATATATTATAAGGTATTTTCAATGATACACTGCATATTAAGTTATATTATAAGGTATTTTCAATGATACACCGCATATTACGTTATATTATAATGTATTTTCAATGATACACTGCATATTACGTTATATTATAAGGTATTTTCAATGATACACTGCATATTACGTTATATTATAAGGTATTTTCAATGATACACTGCATATTACGTTATATTATAAGGTATTTTCAATGATACACAGAATATTACGTTATATTATAAGGTATTTTCAATGATGCACTGCATATTACGTTATATTATTAGGTATTTTCAATGATACACTAAAAAATTACTATATATTATAAGGTATTTCCAATGATACACTGCATATTACGTTATATTATAAGGTATTTTCAATGATACACTGCATATTACCTTACATTATAATGTATTTTCATTGATAGACTAGAATTACCATATATTCTACGGTATTTTCAATGATACACCGCATATTACGTTATACTATAAGGTATTTTCAATGATACACTGCATATTACGTTATATTATAAGGTATTTTCAATGATACACTGCATATTACGTTATATTATAAGGTATTTTCAATGATACACTGCATATTACCTTATATTATAATGTATTTTCATTGATAGACTAGAATTACCATATATTCTACGGTATTTTCAATGATACACCGCATATTACGTTATATTATAAGGTATTTTCAATCATACACTGCATATTACGTTATATTATAAGGTATTTTCAATGATACACTGCATATTACGTTATATTATAAGGTATTTTCAATGATAAACTACTATATATTATAAGGTATTTTCAATGATACACTACAAATTACGATATATTATAAGGTATTTTCAATGATACACTGCATATTACTTTATATTATAAGGTATTGTCATTGATACACTACAAATTACGATATATTATAAATTATTTTCAATGATACACTGCATATTACGTTATATTATAAGGTATTTTCATTGATACACTACAAATTACCATATATTATAAGGTATTTCCAATGATACACTGCATATTACGTTATATTATAAGGTATTTTAAATGATACACTGCATATTACGTTATATTATAAAGTATTTTCAATGATACACGTCATATTACGTTATATTATAAGGTATTTTCAATGATACACTGCATATTACGTTATATTATAAGGTATTTTCAATGATACACTGCATATTACGTTATATTATAAGGTATTTTCAATGATAAACTACTATATATTACAAGGTATTTTCAATGATACACTACAAATTACGATATATTATAAGGTATTTTCAATGATACACTGCATATTACGTTATATTATAAGGTATTTTCATTGATACACTACAAATTACCATATATTATAAGGTATTTTCAATGATACACTAAAAAATTTCGATATATTATAAGGTATTTCCAATGATACACTGCATATTACCATATATTATAAGGTATTTTCAATGATACACTACAAATTACGATATATTATAAGGTATTTTCAATGATACACTGCATATTACTTTATATTATAAGGTATTTTCAATGATACACTGCATATCACGTTATATTATAAGGTATTTTCAATGATACACTGCATATTACATTATTTTATAAGGTATTTTTCATGATAGACTGCATACTACGTTATATTATAAGGTATTTTCAATGATACACTGCATATCACGTTATATTATAAGGTATTTTCAATGATACACTGCTTATTATGTTATATTATGAGGTATTTTCAATGATAGACTGCATATTACATGATATTATAAGGTATTTTCAATGATAGACTGCATATTACGTTATATTATAAAGTATTTTCAATGATACAGTGCATATTACGTTATATTATAAGGTATTTTCATTGATACACTACAAATTACGATATATTATAAATTATTTTCAATGATACACTGCATATTACGTTATATTATAAGGTATTTTCAATGATACACTGCATATTACGTTATATTATAAGGTATTTTCAATGATGCACTGCATATTACGTTATATTATTAGGTATTTTCAATGATACACTAAAAAATTACTATATATTATAAGGTATTTCCAATGATACACTGCATATTACGTTATATTATAAGGTATTTTCAATGATAAACTACTATATATTATAAGGTATTTTCAATGATACACTACAAATTACGATATATTATAAGGTATTTTCAATGATACACTGCATATTACTTCATATTATAAGGTATTGTCATTGATACACTACAAATTACGATATATTATAAATTATTTTCAATGATACACTGCATATTACGTTATATTATAAGGTCTTTTCATTGATACACTACAAATTACCATATATTATAAGGTATTTCCAATGATACACTGCATATTACGTTATATTATAAGGTATTTTAAATGATACACTGCATATTACGTTATATTATAAAGTATTTTCAATGATACACGTCATATTACGTTATATTATAAGGTATTTTCAATGATACACTGCATATTACGTTATATTATAAGGTATTTTCAGTGATACACAGAATATTACGTTATATTATAAGGTATTTTCAATGATAAACTACTATATATTACAAGGTATTTTCAATGATACACTACAAATTACCATATATTCTAAGGTATTTTCAATGATACACTGCATATTACGTTTTATTATAAGGTATTTTCAATGATACACTGCATATTACGTTATATTATTAGGTATTTCCAATGATACACTACAAATTACGATATATTATAAGGTATTTTCAATGATACACTGCATATTACTTCATATTATAAGGTATTGTCATTGATACACTACAAATTACGATATATTATAAATTATTTTCAATGATACACTGCATATTACGTTATATTATAAGGTCTTTTCATTGATACACTACAAATTACCATATATTATAAGGTATTTCCAATGATACACTGCATATTACGTTATATTATAAGGTATTTTAAATGATACACTGCATATTACGTTATATTATAAAGTATTTTCAATGATACACGTCATATTACGTTATATTATAAGGTATTTTCAATGATACACTGCATATTACGTTATATTATAAGGTATTTTCAGTGATACACAGAATATTACGTTATATTATAAGGTATTTTCAATGATAAACTACTATATATTACAAGGTATTTTCAATGATACACTACAAATTACCATATATTCTAAGGTATTTTCAATGATACACTGCATATTACGTTTTATTATAAGGTATTTTCAATGATACACTGCATATTACGTTATATTATAAGGTATTTTCAATGATACACTGCATATTACGATATATTATAAGGTATTTCCAAGGGTACTCTGCATATTACGTTATATTATAAGGAATTTTCAATGATACACTGCATATTACGTTATATTATAAGGTATTTTCATTGATAGACTAGAATTACCATATATTCTAAGGTATTTTCAATGATACACAGAATATTACATTATATTATAAGGTATTTTCAATGATAAACTACTATATATTACAAGGTATTTTCAATGATACACTGCATATTACGTTATATTATAAGGTATTTTCAATGATACACCGCATATTACGTTATATTATAATGTATTTTCAATGATACACTGCATATTACGTTATATTATAGGGTATTTTCAATGATACACTGCATACTACGTTATATTATTAGGTATTTTCAATGATAGACTGCATATCTCGTTATATTATAAGGTATTTTCAATGATACACTGCATATCACGTTATATTATAAGGTATTTTCAATGATACACTGCATATTACATTATTTTATAAGGTATTTTTCATGATAGACTGCATACTACGTTATATTATAAGGTATTTTCAATGATACACTGCATATTACGTTATATTATAAGGTATTTTCAATGATACACTGCATATTACGAAATATTATAAGGTATTTTCTTAATATACACAGAATATTACGTTATATTATAAGGTATTTTCAATGATAAACTACTATATATTACAAGGTATTTTCAATGATACACTGCATATTAAGTTATATTATAAGGTATTTTCAATGATACACCGCATATTACGTTATATTATAATGTATTTTCAATGATACACTGCATATTACGTTATATTATAAGGTATTTTCAATGATACACTGCATATTACGTTATATTATAAGGTATTTTCAATGATACACTGCATATTACGTTATATTATAAGGTATTTTCAATGATACACAGAATATTACGTTATATTATAAGGTATTTTCAATGATGCACTGCATATTACGTTATATTATTAGGTATTTTCAATGATACACTAAAAAATTACTATATATTATAAGGTATTTCCAATGATACACTGCATATTACGTTATATTATAAGGTATTTTCAATGATACACTGCATATTACCTTACATTATAATGTATTTTCATTGATAGACTAGAATTACCATATATTCTACGGTATTTTCAATGATACACCGCATATTACGTTATACTATAAGGTATTTTCAATGATACACTGCATATTACGTTATATTATAAGGTATTTTCAATGATACACTGCATATTACGTTATATTATAAGGTATTTTCAATGATACACTGCATATTACCTTATAATATAATGTATTTTCATTGATAGACTAGAATTACCATATATTCTACGGTATTTTCAATGATACACCGCATATTACGTTATATTATAAGGTATTTTCAATCATACACTGCATATTACGTTATATTATAAGGTATTTTCAATGATACACTGCATATTACGTTATATTATAAGGTATTTTCAATGATAAACTACTATATATTATAAGGTATTTTCAATGATACACTACAAATTACGATATATTATAAGGTATTTTCAATGATACACTGCATATTACTTTATATTATAAGGTATTGTCATTGATACACTACAAATTACGATATATTATAAATTATTTTCAATGATACACTGCATATTACGTTATATTATAAGGTATTTTCATTGATACACTACAAATTACCATATATTATAAGGTATTTCCAATGATACACTGCATATTACGTTATATTATAAGGTATTTTAAATGATACACTGCATATTACGTTATATTATAAAGTATTTTCAATGATACACGTCATATTACGTTATATTATAAGGTATTTTCAATGATACACTGCATATTACGTTATATTATAAGGTATTTTCAATGATACACTGCATATTACGTTATATTATAAGGTATTTTCAATGATAAACTACTATATATTACAAGGTATTTTCAATGATACACTACAAATTACGATATATTATAAGGTATTTTCAATGATACACTGCATATTACGTTATATTATAAGGTATTTTCATTGATACACTACAAATTACCATATATTATAAGGTATTTTCAATGATACACTAAAAAATTTCGATATATTATAAGGTATTTCCAATGATACACTGCATATTACCATATATTATAAGGTATTTTCAATGATACACTACAAATTACGATATATTATAAGGTATTTTCAATGATACACTGCATATTACTTTATATTATAAGGTATTTTCATTGATACACTACAAATTACGATATATTATAAGGTATTTTCAATGATACACAGCATATTACGTTATATTATAAGGTATTTTCAATGATAAACTACTATATATTATAAGGTATTTTCAATGATACACTACAAATTACGATATATTATAAGGTATTTTCATTGATGCACTACAAATTACCATATATTATAAGGTATTTTCAATGATACACTACAAATTACGATATATTATAAGGTATTTTCAATGATACACTGCATATTACGTTTTATTATAAGGTATTTTCAATGATACATTGCATATTACGTTTTATTATAAGGTATTTTCAATGATACACAGAATATTACGTTATATTATAAGGTATTTTCATTGATACACTACAAATTACAATATATTATAAGGTATTTTCAATGATACACTACAAATTGCGATATATTATAAGGTATTTTCATTGATAGACTAGAATTACCATATATTCTAATGTATTTTCAATGATACACTGCATATTACGTTATATTATAAGGTATTTTCAATGATACACTGCATATTACCTTATATTATAATGTATTTTCATTGATAGACTAGAATTACCATATATTCTACGGTATTTTCAATGATACACCGCATATTACGTTATATTATAAGGTATTTTCAATGATACACTGCATATTACGTTATATTATAAGGTATCTTCAATGATATACTGCATATTACGTTTTATTATAAGGTATTTTCAATGATACACTGCATATTACGTTTTATTACAAGGTATTTTCAATGATACACAGAATATTACGTTATATTATAAGGTATTTTCAATGATACACTGCATATTACGTTATATTATAAGGTATTTCCAATGATACACTGCATATTACGTTATATTATTAGGTATTTCCAATGATACACTAAAAAATTACGATATATTATAAGGTATTTCCAAGGATACTCTGCATATTACGTTATATTATAAGGAATTTTCAATGATACACAGAATATTACGTTATATTATAAGGTATTTTCAATGATAAACTACTATATATTATATGGTATTTTCAATGATACACTACAAATTACGATATATTATAAGGTATTTTCAATGATACACTGCATATTACTTTATATTATAAGGTATTTTCATTGTTACACTACAAATTACGATATATTACAAGGTATTTTCAATGATACACAGCATATTACGTTATATTATAAGGTATTTTCAATGATAAACTACTATATATTATAAGGTATTTTCAATGATACCCTACAAATTACGATATATTATAAGGTATTTTCAATGATACACTGCATATTTCGTTATATTATAAGGTATTTTCAATCATAGACTACAAATTACCATATAAGATAAGGTATTTTCAATGATACACTATAAATTACGATATATTATAAGGTATTTTCAATGATACACTGCATATTACGTTATATTATAAGGTATTTTCAATGATAAACTGCTATATATTATAAGGTATTTTCAATGATACACTACAAATTACGATATATTATAAGGTATTTTCAATGATACACTGCATATTACGTTATATTATAATGTATTTTCATTGATACACTACAAATTACCATATATTATAAGGTATTTTCAATGATACACTAAAAAATTTCGATATATTATAAGGTATTTCCAATGATACACTGCATATTACCATATATTATAAGGTATTTTCAATGATACACTACAAATTACGATATATTATAAGGTATTTTCAATGATACACTGCATATTACTTTATATTATAAGGTATTTTCATTGATACACTACAAATTACGATATATTATAATGTATTTTCAATGATACACAGCATATTACGTTATATTATAAGGTATTTTCAATGATAAACTACTATATATTATAAGGTATTTTCAATGATACACTACAAATTACGATATATTATAAGGTATTTTCATTGATGCACTACAAATTACCATATATTATAAGGTATTCTCAATGATACACTACAAATTACGATATATTATAAGGTATTTTCAATGATACACTGCATATTACGTTTTATTATAAGGTATTTTCAATGATACATTGCATATTACGTTTTATTATAAGGTATTTTCAATGATACACAGAATATTACGTTATATTATAAGGTATTTTCATTGATACACTACAAATTACAATATATTATAAGGTATTTTCAATGATACACTACAAATTGCGATATATTATAAGGTATTTTCATTGATAGACTAGAATTACCATATATTCTAATGTATTTTCAATGATACACTGCATATTACGTTATATTATAAGGTATTTTCAATGATACACTGCATATTACGTTATATTATAAGGTATTTTCAATGATACACTGCATATTACCGTATATTATAATGTATTTTCATTGATAGACTAGAATTACCATATATTCTACGGTATTTTCAATGATACACCGCATATTACGTTATATTATAAGGTATTTTCAATCATACACTGCATATTACGTTATATTATAAGGTATTTTCAATGATACACTGCATATTACGTTATATTATAAGGTATTTTCAATGATAAACTACTATATATTATAAGGTATTTTCAATGATACACTACAAATTACGATATATTATAAGGTATTTTCAATGATACACTACAAATTGCGATATATTATAAGGTATTTTCATTGATAGACTAGAATTACCATATATTCTAATGTATTTTCAATGATACACTGCATATTACGTTATATTATAAGGTATTTTCAATGATACACTGCATATTACGTTATATTATAAGGTATTTTCAATGATACACTGCATATTACGTTATATTATAAGGTATTTTCAATGATACACTGCATATTACGTTTTATTATACGGTATTTTCATTGATACACTACAAATTGCGATATATTATAAGGTATTTTCAATGATACACAGCAGATTACGTTATATTATAAGGTATTTTCAATGATAAACTACTATATATTACAAGGTATTTTCAATGATACACTACAAATTACGATATATTATAAGGTATTTTCATTGATGCACTACAAATTACCATATATTATAAGGTATTTTCAATGATACACTACAAATTACGATATATTATAAGGTATTTTCAATGATACACTGCATATTACGTTTTATTATAAGGTATTTTCAATGATACATTGCATATTACGTTTTATTATAAGGTATTTTCAATGATACACTGCATATTACGTTATATTATACGGTATTTTCATTGATACACTACAAATTACCATATATTATAAAGTATTTTCAATGATACACTACAAATTACGATATATTATTAGGTATTTTCAATGATACACTGCATATTACGTTTTATTATAAGGTATTTTCAATGATACATTGCATATTACGTTTTATTATAAGGTATTTTCAATGATACACAGAATATTACGTTATATTATAAGGTATTTTCATTGATACACTACAAATTACAATATATTATAAGGTATTTTCAATGATACACTACAAATTGCGATATATTATAAGGTATTTTCATTGATAGACTAGAATTACCATATATTCTAATGTATTTTCAATGATACACTGCATATTACGTTATATTATAAGGTATTTTCAATGATACACTGCATATTACGTTATATTATAAGGTATTTTCAATGATACACTGCATATTACGTTATATTATACGGTATTTTCATTGATACACTACAAATTGCGATATATTATAAGGTATTTTCAATGATACACAGCAGATTACGTTATATTATAAGGTATTTTCAATGATAAACTACTATATATTACAAGGTATTTTCAATGATACACTACAAATTACGATATATTATAAGGTATTTTCAATGATACACTGCATATTACTTTATATTATAAGGTATTTTCATTGTTACACTACAAATTACGATATATTACAAGGTATTTTCAATGATACACAGCATATTACGTTATATTATAAGGTATTTTCAATGATAAACTACTATATATTATAAGGTATTTTCAATGATACCCTACAAATTACGATATATTATAAGGTATTTTCAATGATACACTGCATATTTCGTTATATTATAAGGTATTTTCAATCATAGACTACAAATTACCATATAAGATAAGGTATTTTCAATGATACACTACAAATTACGATATATTATAAGGTATTTTCAATGATACACTGCATATTACGTTATATTATAAGGTATTTTCAATGATAAACTGCTATATATTATAAGGTATTTTCAATGATACACTACAAATTACGATATATTATAAGGTATTTTCAATGATACACTGCATATTACGTTATATTATAATGTATTTTCATTGATACACTACAAATTACCATATATTATAAGGTATTTTCAATGATACACTAAAAAATTTCGATATATTATAAGGTATTTCCAATGATACACTGCATATTACCATATATTATAAGGTATTTTCAATGATACACTACAAATTACGATATATTATAAGGTATTTTCAATGATACACTGCATATTACTTTATATTATAAGGTATTTTCATTGATACACTACAAATTACGATATATTATAATGTATTTTCAATGATACACAGCATATTACGTTATATTATAAGGTATTTTCAATGATAAACTACTATATATTATAAGGTATTTTCAATGATACACTACAAATTACGATATATTATAAGGTACTTTCATTGATGCACTACAAATTACCATATATTATAAGGTATTCTCAATGATACACTACAAATTACGATATATTATAAGGTATTTTCAATGATACACTGCATATTACGTTTTATTATAAGGTATTTTCAATGATACATTGCATATTACGTTTTATTATAAGGTATTTTCAATGATACACAGAATATTACGTTATATTATAAGGTATTTTCATTGATACACTACAAATTACAATATATTATAAGGTATTTTCAATGATACACTACAAATTGCGATATATTATAAGGTATTTTCATTGATAGACTAGAATTACCATATATTCTAATGTATTTTCAATGATACACTGCATATTACGTTATATTATAAGGTATTTTCAATGATACACTGCATATTACGTTATATTATAAGGTATTTTCAATGATACACTGCATATTACCTTATATTATAATGTATTTTCATTGATAGACTAGAATTACCATATATTCTACGGTATTTTCAATGATACACCGCATATTACGTTATATTATAAGGTATTTTCAATCATACACTGCATATTACGTTATATTATAAGGTATTTTCAATGATACACTGCATATTACGTTATATTATAAGGTATTTTCAATGATAAACTACTATATATTATAAGGTATTTTCAATGATACACTACAAATTACGATATATTATAAGGTATTTTCAATGATACACTACAAATTGCGATATATTATAAGGTATTTTCATTGATAGACTAGAATTACCATATATTCTAATGTATTTTCAATGATACACTGCATATTACGTTATATTATAAGGTATTTTCAATGATACACTGCATATTACGTTATATTATAAGGTATTTTCAATGATACACTGCATATTACGTTATATTATAAGGTATTTTCAATGATACACTGCATATTACGTTATATTATACGGTATTTTCATTGATACACTACAAATTGCGATATATTATAAGGTATTTTCAATGATACACAGCAGATTACGTTATATTATAAGGTATTTTCAATGATAAACTACTATATATTATAAGGTATTTTCAATGATACACTGCATATTACGTTATATTATAAGGTATTTTCAATGATACACTGCATATTACGTTATATTATAAGGTATTTTCAATGATACACTGCATATTACGTTATATTATAAGGTATTTTCAATGATAAACTACTATATATTACAAGGTATTTTCAATGATACACTACAAATTACGATATATTATAAGGTATTTTCATTGATGCACTACAAATTACCATATATTATAAGGTATTTTCAATGATACACTACAAATTACGATATATTATAAGGTATTTTCAATGATACACTGCATATTACGTTTTATTATAAGGTATTTTCAATGATACATTGCATATTACGTTTTATTATAAGGTATTTTCAATGATACACTGCATATTACGTTATATTATAAGGTATTTTCAATGATACACTGCATATTACCTTATATTATAATGTATTTTCATTGATAGACTAGAATTACCATATATTCTACGGTATTTTCAATGATACACCGCATAGTACCTTATATTATAAGGTATTTTCAATGATACACTGCATATTACGTTATATTATAAGGTATTTTCAATGATACACTGCATATTACGTTATATTATAAGGTATTTTCATTGATACACTACAAGTTACCATATATTATAAGGTATCTTCAATGATATACTGCATATTACGTTTTATTATAAGGTATTTTCAATGATACACTGCATATTACGTTTTATTACAAGGTATTTTCAATGATACACTGCATATTACGTTATATTATAAGGTATTTTCAATGATACACTGCATATTACGTTATATTATAAGGTATTTTCAATGATACACTGCATATTACGTTATATTATAAGGTATTTTCAATGATAAACTACTATATATTACAAGGTATTTTCAATGATACACTACAAATTACGATATATTATAAGGTATTTTCATTGATGCACTACAAATTACCATATATTATAAGGTATTTTCAATGATACACTACAAATTACGATATATTATAAGGTATTTTCAATGATACACTGCATATTACGTTTTATTATAAGGTATTTTCAATGATACATTGCATATTACGTTTTATTATACGGTATTTTCATTGATACACTACAAATTGCGATATATTATAAGGTATTTTCAATGATACACAGCAGATTACGTTATATTATAAGGTATTTTCAATGATAAACTACTATATATTACAAGGTATTTTCAATGATACACTACAAATTACGATATATTATAAGGTATTTTCATTGATGCACTACAAATTACCATATATTATAAGGTATTTTCAATGATACACTACAAATTACGATATATTATAAGGTATTTTCAATGATACACTGCATATTACGTTTTATTATAAGGTATTTTCAATGATACATTGCATATTACGTTTTATTATAAGGTATTTTCAATGATACACTGCATATTACGTTATATTATACGGTATTTTCATTGATACACTACAAATTACCATATATTATAAGGTATTTTCAATGATACACTACAAATTACGATATATTATTAGGTATTTTCAATGATACACTGCATATTACGTTTTATTATAAGGTATTTTCAATGATACATTGCATATTACGTTTTATTATAAGGTATTTTCAATGATACACAGAATATTACGTTATATTATAAGGTATTTTCATTGATACACTACAAATTACAATATATTATAAGGTATTTTCAATGATACACTACAAATTGCGATATATTATAAGGTATTTTCATTGATAGACTAGAATTACCATATATTCTAATGTATTTTCAATGATACACTGCATATTACGTTATATTATAAGGTATTTTCAATGATACACTGTATATTACGTTATATTATAAGGTATTTTCAATGATACACTGCATATTACGTTATATTATACGGTATTTTCATTGATACACTACAAATTGCGATATATTATAAGGTATTTTCAATGATACACAGCAGATTACGTTATATTATAAGGTATTTTCAATGATAAACTACTATATATTACAAGGTATTTTCAATGATACACTACAAATTACGATATATTATAAGGTATTTTCATTGATGCACTACAAATTACCATATATTATAAGGTATTTTCAATGATACACTACAAATTACGATATATTATAAGGTATTTTCAATGATACACTGCATATTACGTTTTATTATAAGGTATTTTCAATGATACATTGCATATTACGTTTTATTATAAGGTATTTTCAATGATACACTGCATATTACGTTATATTATAAGGTATTTTCAATGATACACTGCATATTACGTTATATTATAAGGTATTTTCAATGATACACTGCATATTACGTTATATTATAAGGTATTTTCATTGATACACTACAAATTGCGATATATTATAAGGTATTTTCAATGATACACAGCAGATTACGTTATATTATAAGGTATTTTCAATGATAAACTACTATATATTATAAGGTATTTTCAATGATACACTACAAATTACGATATATTATAAGGTATTTTCACTGATACACTGCATATTACGTTATATAATAAGGTATTTTCATTGATAGACTAGAATTACCATATATTCTAAGGTATTTTCAATGATACACTGCATATTACGTTATATTATAAGGTATTTTCAATGATACACTGCATATTACGTTATATTATAAGGTATTTTCAATGATACACTGCATATTACGTTATATTATAAGGTATTTTCAATGATACACTGCATATTACGTTATATTATAAGGTATTTTCAATGATACACTGCATATTACGTTATATTATAAGGTATTTTCAATGATACACTGCATATTACGTTATATTATAAGGTATTTTCAATGATACACTGCATATTACGTTATATTATAAGGTATTTTCAATGATACACTGCATATTACGTTATATTATACGGTATTTTCATTGATACACTACAAATTGCGATATATTATAAGGTATTTTCAATGATACACAGCAGATTACGTTATATTATAAGGTATTTTCAATGATAAACTACTATATATTATAAGGTATTTTCAATGATACACTGCATATTACGTTATATTATAAGGTATTTTCAATGATACACTGCATATTACGTTATATTATAAGGTATTTTCAATGATACACTGCATATTACGTTATATTATAAGGTATCTTCAATGATAAACTACTATATATTACAAGGTATTTTCAATGATACACTACAAATTACGATATATTATAAGGTATTTTCATTGATGCACTACAAATTACCATATATTATAAGGTATTTTCAATGATACACTACAAATTACGATATATTATAAGGTATTTTCAATGATACACTGCATATTACGTTTTATTATAAGGTATTTTCAATGATACATTGCATATTACGTTTTATTATAAGGTATTTTCTATGATACACTGCATATTACGTTATATTATAAGGTATTTTCAATGATACACTGCATATTACGTTATATTATAAGGTATTTTCAATGATACACTGCATATTACGTTATATTATAAGGTATTTTCAATGATACACTGCATATTACGTTATATTATACGGTATTTTCATTGATACACTACAAATTGCGATATATTATAAGGTATTTTCAATGATACACAGCAGATTACGTTATATTATAAGGTATTTTCAATGATAAACTACTATATATTACAAGGTATTTTCAATGATACACTACAAATTACGATATATTATAAGGTATTTTCATTGATGCACTACAAATTACCATATATTATAAGGTATTTTCAATGATACACTACAAATTACGATATATTATAAGGTATTTTCAATGATACACTGCATATTACGTTTTATTATAAGGTATTTTCAATGATACATTGCATATTACGTTTTATTATAAGGTATTTTCAATGATACACTGCATATTACGTTATATTATAAGGTATTTTCAATGATACACTGCATATTACGTTATATTATAAGGTATTTTCAATGATACACTGCATATTACGTTATATTATACGGTATTTTCATTGATACACTACAAATTGCGATATATTATAAGGTATTTTCAATGATACACAGCAGATTACGTTATATTATAAGGTATTTTCAATGATAAACTACTATATATTATAAGGTATTTTCAATGATACACTACAAATTACGATATATTATAAGGTATTTTCACTGATACACTGCATATTACGTTATATTATAAGGTATTTTCATTGATAGACTAGAATTACCATATATTCTAAGGTATTTTCAATGATACACTGCATATTACGTTATATTATAAGGTATTTTCAATGATACACTGCATATTACGTTATATTATAAGGTATTTTCAATGATACACTGCATATTACGTTATATTATAAGGTATTTTCAATGATACACTGCATATTACGTTATATTATAAGGTATTTTCAATGATACACTGCATATTACGTTATATTATAAGGTATTTTCAATGATACACTGCATATTACGTTATATTATAAGGTATTTTCAATGATACACTGCATATTACGTTATATTATAAGGTATTTTCAATGATACACTGCATATTACGTTATATTATAAGGTATTGTCAATGATAAACTACTATATATTACAAGGTATTTTCAATGATACACTACAAATTACGATATATTATAAGGTATTTTCAATGATACACTGCATATTACGTTATATTATAAGGTATTTTCATTGATACACTACAAATTACCATATATTATAAGGTATTTTCATTGATACACTAAAAAATTTCGATATATTATAAGGTATTTCCAATGATACACTGCATATTACCATATATTATAAGGTATTTTCAATGATACACTACAAATTACGATATATTATAAGGTATTTTCAATGATACACTGCATATTACGTTTTATTATAAGGTATTTTCAATGATACATTGCATATTACGTTTTATTATAAGGTATTTTCAATGATACACAGAATATTACGTTATATTATAAGGTATTTTCATTGATACACTACAAATTACAATATATTTTAAGGTATTTTCAATGATACACTACAAATTGCGATATATTATAAGGTATTTTCATTGATAGACTAGAATTACCATATATTCTAAGGTATTTTCAATGATACACTGCATATTACGTTATATTATAAGGTATTTTCAATGATACACTGCATATTACGTTATATTATAAGGTATTTTCAATGATACACTGCATATTACGTTATATTATAAGGTATTTTCAATGATACACTGCATATTACGTTATATTATACGGTATTTTCATTGATACACTACAAATTGCGATATATTATAAGGTATTTTCAATGATACACAGCAGATTACGTTATATTATAAGGTATTTTCAATGATAAACTACTATATATTATAAGGTATTTTCAATGATACACTGCATATTACGTTATATTATAAGGTATTTTCAATGATACACTGCATATTACGTTATATTATAAGGTATTTTCAATGATACACTGCATATTACATTATATTATAAGGTATTTTCAATGATAAACTACTATATATTACAAGGTATTTTCAATGATACACTACAAATGACGATATATTATAAGGTATTTTCATTGATGCACTACAAATTACCATATATTATAAGGTATTTTCAATGATACACTACAAATTACGATATATTATAAGGTATTTTCAATGGTACACTGCATATTACGTTTTATTATAAGGTATTTTCAATGATACACTGCATATTACGTTATATTATACGGTATTTTCATTGATACACTACAAATTGCGATATATTATAAGGTATTTTCAATGATACACAGCAGATTACGTTATATTATAAGGTATTTTCAATGATAAACTACTATATATTATAAGGTATTTTCAATGATACACTACACATTACGATATATTATAAGGTATTTTCACTGATACACTGCATATTACGTTATATTATAAGGTATTTTCATTGATAGACTAGAATTACCATATATTCTAAGGTATTTTCAATGATACACTGCATATTACGTTATATTATAAGGTATTTTCAATGATACACAGCAGATTACGTTATATTATAAGGTATTTTCAATGATAAACTACTATATATTATAAGGTATTTTCAATGATACACTGCATATTACGTTATATTATAAGGTATTTTCAATGATACACTGCATATTACGTTATATTATAAGGTATTTTCAATGATACACTGCATATTACGTTATATTATAAGGTATTTTCAATGATAAACTACTATATATTACAAGGTATTTTCAATGATACACTACAAATTACGATATATTATAAGGTATTTTCATTGATGCACTACAAATTACCATATATTATAAGGTATTTTCAATGATACACTACAAATTACGATATATTATAAGGTATTTTCAATGATACACTGCATATTACGTTTTATTATAAGGTATTTTCAATGATACATTGCATATTACGTTTTATTATAAGGTATTTTCAATGATACACTGCATATTACGTTATATTATAAGGTATTTTCAATGATACACTGCATATTACGTTATATTATAAGGTATTTTCAATGATACACTGCATATTACGATATATTATAAGGTAATTTCAATAACACACAGCATATTATGTTATATTATAAGGTATTTTCAATGATACACTGCATATTACGTTATATTATAAGGTATTTTCAATGATTCACAGCATATTACGTTATATTATAAGGTATTTTCAATGATACACTGCATATTACGTTATATTATAAGGTATTTTCAATGATACACTACAAATTACCATATATTATAAGGTATTTTCAATGATACACTAAAAAATTTCGATATATTATAAGGTATTTCCAATGATACACTACAAATTACGATATATTATAAGGTATTTTCACTGATACACTGCATATTACGTTATATTATAAGGTATTTTCATTGATAGACTACAATTACCATATATTCTAAGGTATTTTCAATGATACACTGCATATGACGTTATATTATAAGGTATTTTCAATGATACACTGCATATTACGTTATATTATAAGGTATTTTCAATGATACACTGCATATTACGTTATATTATAAGGTATTTTCATTGATGCACTACAAATTACCATATATTATAAGGTATTTTCAATGATACACTACAAATTACGATATATTATAAGGTATTTTCAATGATACACCGCATATTACGTTATATTATAATGTATTTTCAATGATAGACTGCATATTACGTTATATTATAAGGTATTTTCAATGATACACTGCATATTACGTTTTATTATAAGGTATTTTCAATGATACATTGCATATTACGTTTTATTATAAGGTATTTTCAATGATACACTGCATATTACGTTATATTATAAGGTATTTTCAATGATACACTGCATATTACGTTATATTATAAGGTATTTTCAATGATACACTGCATATTACGATATATTATAAGGTAATTTCAATAACACACAGCATATTATGTTATATTATAAGGTATTTTCAATGATACACTGCATATTACGTTATATTATAAGGTATTTTCAATGATTCACAGCATATTACGTTATATTATAAGGTATTTTCAATGATACACTGCATATTACGTTATATTATAAGGTATTTTCAATGATACACTACAAATTACCATATATTATAAGGTATTTTCAATGATACACTAAAAAATTTCGATATATTATAAGGTATTTCCAATGATACACTGCATATTACCATATATTATAAGGTATTTTCATTGATACACTACAAATTACCATATATTATAAGGTATTTTCAATGATACACTAAAAAATTTCGATATATTATAAGGTATTTCCAATGATACACTCCATATTACCATATATTATAAGGTATTTTCAATGATACACTACAAATTACGATATATTATAAGGTATTTTCAATGATACACTGCATATTACTTTATATTATAAGGTATTTTCATTGATACACTACAAATTACGATATATTATAAGGTATTTTCAATGATACACAGCATATTACGTTATATTATAAGGTATTTTCAATGATAAACTACTATATATTATAAGGTATTTTCAATGATAAACTACTATATATTATAAGGTATTTTCAATGATACACTACAAATTACGATATATTATAAGGTATTTTCACTGATACACTGCATATTACGTTATATTATAAGGTATTTTCATTGATAGACTACAATTACCATATATTCTAAGGTATTTTCAATGATACACTGCATATTACGTTATATTATAAGGTATTTTCAATGATACACTGCATATTACGTTATATTATAAGGTATTTTCAATGATACACTGCATATTACGTTATATTATAAGGTATTTTCATTGATGCACTACAAATTACCATATATTATAAGGTATTTTCAATGATACACTACAAATTACGATATATTATAAGGTATTTTCAATGATACACCGCATATTACGTTATATTATAATGTATTTTCAATGATAGACTGCATATTACGTTATATTATAAGGTATTTTCAATGATACACTGCATATTACGTTTTATTATAAGGTATTCTCAATGATACACTGCATATTACGATTTATTATAAGGTATTTTCAATGATACACTGCATATTACGTCATATTATAAGGTATTTTCAATGATACACTGCATATTACGTTATATTATAAGGTATTTTCAATGATACACACAATATTACGTTTTATAATAAGGTATTTTCAATGATAAACTACTAAATATTATAAGGTATTTCCAATGATACACTACAAATTACGATATATTACAAGGTATTTTCAATGATACACTGCATATTACGTTATATTATAAGGTATTTTCAATGATACACTGCATATTACGTTATATTATAAGGTATTTTCATTGATGCACTACAAATTACCATATATTATAAGGTATTTTCAATGATACACTACAAATTACGATATATTATAAGGTATTTTCAATGATACACCGCATATTACGTTATATTATAATGTATTTTCAATGATACACTGCATATTACGTTATATTATAAGGTATTTTCAATGATACACTGCATATTACGTTTTATTATAAGGTATTTTCAATGATACATTGCATATTACGTTTTATTATAAGGTATTTTCAATGATACACTGCATATTACGTTATATTATAAGGTATTTTCAATGATACACTGCATATTACGTTATATTATAAGGTATTTTCAATGATACACTGCATATTACGATATATTATAAGGTAATTTCAATAACACACAGCATATTATGTTATATTATAAGGTATTTTCAATGATACACTGCATATTACGTTATATTATAAGGTATTTTCAATGATTCACAGCATATTACGTTATATTATAAGGTATTTTCAATGATACACTGCATATTACGTTATATTATAAGGTATTTTCAATGATACACTACAAATTACCATATATTATAAGGTATTTTCAATGATACACTAAAAAATTTCGATATATTATAAGGTATTTCCAATGATACACTGCATATTACCATATATTATAAGGTATTTTCATTGATACACTACAAATTACCATATATTATAAGGTATTTTCAATGATACACTAAAAAATTTCGATATATTATAAGGTATTTCCAATGATACACTCCATATTACCATATATTATAAGGTATTTTCAATGATACACTACAAATTACGATATATTATAAGGTATTTTCAATGATACACTGCATATTACTTTATATTATAAGGTATTTTCATTGATACACTACAAATTACGATATATTATAAGGTATTTTCAATGATACACAGCATATTACGTTATATTATAAGGTATTTTCAATGATAAACTACTATATATTATAAGGTATTTTCAATGATAAACTACTATATATTATAAGGTATTTTCAATGATACACTACAAATTACGATATATTATAAGGTATTTTCACTGATACACTGCATATTACGTTATATTATAAGGTATTTTCATTGATAGACTACAATTACCATATATTCTAAGGTATTTTCAATGATACACTGCATATTACGTTATATTATAAGGTATTTTCAATGATACACTGCATATTACGTTATATTATAAGGTATTTTCAATGATACACTGCATATTACGTTATATTATAAGGTATTTTCATTGATGCACTACAAATTACCATATATTATAAGGTATTTTCAATGATACACTACAAATTACGATATATTATAAGGTATTTTCAATGATACACCGCATATTACGTTATATTATAATGTATTTTCAATGATAGACTGCATATTACGTTATATTATAAGGTATTTTCAATGATACACTGCATATTACGTTTTATTATAAGGTATTCTCAATGATACACTGCATATTACGATTTATTATAAGGTATTTTCAATGATACACTGCATATTACGTCATATTATAAGGTATTTTCAATGATACACTGCATATTACGTTATATTATAAGGTATTTTCAATGATACACACAATATTACGTTTTATAATAAGGTATTTTCAATGATAAACTACTAAATATTATAAGGTATTTCCAATGATACACTACAAATTACGATATATTACAAGGTATTTTCAATGATACACTGCATATTACCATATATTATAAGGTATTTTCATTGATACACTACAAATTACCATATATTATAAGGTATTTTCAATGATACACTAAAAAATTTCGATATATTATAAGGTATTTCCAATGATACACTGCATATTACCATATATTATAAGGTATTTTCAATGATACACTACAAATTACGATATATTATAAGGTATTTTCAATGATACACTGCATATTACTTTATATTATAAGGTATTTTCATTGATACACTACAAATTACGATATATTATAAGGTATTTTCAATGATACACAGCATATTACGTTATATTATAAGGTATTTTCAATGATACACTGCATATTACGTTATATTATAAGGTATTTTCAATGATACACTGCATATTACGTTATATTATAAGGTATTTTCAATGATAAACTACTATATATTATAAGGTATTTTCAATGATACACTGCATATTACGTTATATTATAAGGTATTTTCAATGATACACTGCATATTACGTTATATTATAAGGTATTTTGAATGATACACTGCATATTACGTTATATTATAAGGTATTTTCATTGATAGACTAGAATTACCATATATTCTAAGGTATTTTCAATGACACACTGCATATTACGTTAAATTATAAGGTATTTTCAATGATACACTGCATATTACGTTTTATTATAAGGTATTTTCGATGATACACTGCATATTACGTTATATTATTATGTATTTTCAATGATACACTACAAATTACCATATATTATAAGGTATCTTCAATGATACACTGCATATTACGTTATATTATAAGGTATTTTCAATGATACACTGCATATTACGTTTTATTATAAGGTATTCTCAATGATACACTGCATATTACGTTATATTATTAGGTATTTTCAATGATACACTACAAATTACCATATATTATAAGGTATCTTCAATGATACACTGCATATTACGTTATATTATAAGGTATTTTCAATGATACACTGCATATTACGTTTTATTATAAGGTATTCTCAATGATACACTGCATATTACGATTTATTATAAGGTATTTTCAATGATACACTGCATATTACGTCATATTATAAGGTATTTTCAATGATACACTGCATATTACGTTATATTATAAGGTATTTTCAATGATACACACAATATTACGTTTTATAATAAGGTATTTTCAATGATAAACTACTAAATATTATAAGGTATTTCCAATGGTACACTACAAATTACGATATATTACAAGGTATTTTCAATGATACACTGCATACTACGTTATATTATAAGGTATTTTCAATGATACACTGCATATTACGTTATATTATAAGGTATTTTCGATGATACACTGCATATTACGTTATATTATTAGGTATTTTCAATGATACACTACAAATTACCATATATTATAAGGTATCTTCAATGATACACTGCATATTACGTTATATTATAAGGTATTTTCAATGATACACTGCATATTACGTTTTATTATAAGGTATTCTCAATGATACACTGCATATTACGATTTATTATAAGGTATTTTCAATGATACACTGCATATTACGTCATATTATAAGGTATTTTCAATGATACACTGCATATTACGTTATATTATAAGGTATTTTCAATGATACACTGCATATTACGTTATATTATAAGGTATTTTCAATGATACACTGCATATTACGTTATATTATACGGTATTTTCATTGATAGACTAGAATTACCATATATTCTAAGGTATTTTCAATGATACACTGCATATTACGTTATATTATAAGGTATTTTCAATGATACACTGCATATTACGTTATATTATAAGGTATTTTCAATGATACACTGCATATTACGTTATATTATAAGGTATTTTCAATGATACACTGCATATTACGTTATATTATAAGGTATTTTCAATGATACACTGCATATTACGTTATATTATAAGGTATTTTCAATGATACACTGCATATTACGTTATATTATACGGTATTTTCATTGATACACTACAAATTGCGATATATTATAAGGTATTTTCAATGATAGACTGCAAATATTACGTTATATTATAAGGTATTTTCGATGATACACTACAAATTACCATATATTCTAAGGTATTTTCAATGATAAACTACTATATATTATAAGGTATTTTCAATCATACACTGCATATTACGTTATATTATAAGGTATTTTCAATGATACACTGCATATTACGTTATATGATAAGGTATTTTCAATGATACACTGCATATTACGTTATATTATACGGTATTTTCATTGATACACTACAAATTGCGATATATTATAAGGTATTTTCAATGATACACAGCAGATTACGTTATATTATAAGGTATTTTCAATGATAAACTACTATATATTATAAGGTATTTTCAATGATACACTACAAATTACGATATATTATAAGGTATTTTCACTGATACACTGCATATTACGTTATATTATAAGGTATTTTCATTGATAGACTAGAATTACCATATATTCTAAGGTATTTTCAATGATACACTGCATATTACGTTATATTATAAGGTATTTTCAATGATACACTGCATATTACGTTATATTATAAGGTATTTTCAATGATACACTGCATATTACGTTATATTATAAGGTATTTTCAATGATACACTGCATATTACGTTATATTATAAGGTATTTTCAATGATACACTGCATATTACGATATATTATAAGGTATTTTCACTGATACACTGCATATTACGTTATATTATAAGGTATTTTCATTGATAGACTAGAATTACCATATATTCTAATGTATTTTCAATGATACACTGCATATTACGTTATATTATAAGGTATTTTCAATGATACACTGCATATTACGTTATATTATAAGGTATTTTCAATGATACACTGCATATTACGTTATATTATACGGTATTTATCACTGATACACTGCATATTACGTTATATTATAAGGTATTTTCATTGATAGACTACAATTACCATATATTCTAAGGTATTTTCAATGATACACTGCATATTACGTTATATTATAAGGTATTTTCAATGATACACTGCATATTACGTTATATTATAAGGTATTTTCATTGATAGACTAGAATTACCATATATTCTAAGGTATTTTCAATGATACACTGCATATTACGTTATATTATAAGGTATTTTCAATGATACACTGCATATTACGTTATATTATAAGGTATTTTCAATGATACACTGCATATTACGTTATATTATAAGGTATTTTCAATGATACACTGCATATTACGTTATATTATAAGGTATTTTCAATGATACACTGCATATTACGATATATTATAAGGTATTTTCACTGATACACTGCATATTACGTTATATTATAAGGTATTTTCATTGATAGACTAGAATTACCATATATTCTAAGGTATTTTCAATGATACACTGCATATTACGTTATATTATAAGGTATTTTCAATGATACACTGCATATTACGTTATATTATAAGGTATTTTCAATGATACACTGCATATTACGTTATATTATACGGTATTTTCACTGATACACTGCATATTACGTTATATTATAAGGTATTTTCATTGATAGACTACAATTACCATATATTCTAAGGTATTTTCAATGATACACTGCATATTACGTTATATTATAAGGTATTTTCAATGATACACTGCATATTACGTTATATTATAAGGTATTTTCAATGATACACTGCATATTACGTTATATTATAAGGTATTTTCAATGATACACTGCATATTACGTTATATTATAAGGTATTTTCAATGATACACTGCATATTACGTTATATTATAAGGTATTTTCAATGATACACTGCATATTACGTTATATTATACGGTATTTTCATTGATACACTACAAATTGCGATATATTATAAGGTATTTTCAATGATACACAGCAGATTACGTTATATTATAAGGTATTTTCAATGATAAACTACTATATATTATAAGGTATTTTCAATGATACACTACAAATTACGATATATTATAAGGTATTTTCACTGATACACTGCATATTACGTTATATTATAAGGTATTTTCATTGATAGACTACAATTACCATATATTCTAAGGTATTTTCAATGATACACTGCATATTACGTTATATTATAAGGTATTTTCAATGATACACTGCATATTACGTTATATTATAAGGTATTTTCAATGATACACTGCATATTACGTTATATTATAAGGTATTTTCAATGATACACTGCATATTACGTTATATTATAAGGTATTTTCAATGATACACTGCATATTACGTTATATTATAAGGTATTTTCAATGATACACTGCATATTACGTTATATTATAAGGTATTTTCAATGATACACTGCATATTACGTTATATTATAAGGTATTTTCACTGATACACTGCATATTACGTTATATTATAAGGTATTTTCATTGATAGACTACAATTACCATATATTCTAAGGTATTTTCAATGATACACTGCATATTACGTTATATTATAAGGTATTTTCAATGATACACTGCATATTACGTTATATTATAAGGTATTTTCAATGATACACTGCATATTACGTTATATTATAAGGTATTTTCAATGATACACTGCATATTACGTTATATTATAAGGTATTTTCAATGATACACTGCATATTACGTTATATTATAAGGTATTTTCAATGATACACTGCATATTACGTTATATTATAAGGTATTTTCAATGATACACTGCATATTACGTTATATTATAAGGTATTTTCAATGATACACTGCATATTACGTTATATTATAAGGTATTTTCAATGATAAACTACTATATATTACAAGGTATTTTCAATGATACACTACAAATTACGATATACTATAAGGTATTTTCAATGATACACTGCATATTACGTTATATTATAAGGTATTTTCATTGATACACTACAAATTACCATATATTATAAGGTATTTTCAATGATACACTAAAAAATTTCGATATATTATAAGGTATTTCCAATGATACACTGCATATTACCATATATTATAAGGTATTTTCAATGATACACTACAAATTACGTTATATTATAAGGTATTTTCAATGATACACTGCATATTACTTTAGATTATAAGGTATTTTCAATGATACACACAATATTACGTTTTATAATAAGGTATTTTCAATGATAAACTACTAAATATTATAAGGTATTTCCAATGATACACTACAAATTACGATATATTACAAGGTATTTTCAATGATACACTGCATATTACGTTATATTATAAGGTATTTTCATTGATAGACTAGAATTACCATATATTCTAAGGTATTTTCAATGATACACTGCATATTACGTTATATTATAAGGTATTTTCAATGATACACTGCATATTACGTTATATTATAAGGTATTTTCAATGATACACTGCATATTACGTTATATTATAAGGTATTTTCAATGATACACTGCATATTACGTTATATTATACGGTATTTTCATTGATACTCTACAAATTGCGATATATTATAAGGTATTTTCAATGATACACAGCAGATTACGTTATATTATAAGGTATTTTCAATGATAAACTACTATATATTATAAGGTATTTTCAATGATACACTACAAATTACGATATATTATAAGGTATTTTCACTGATACACTGCATATTACGTTATATTATAAGGTATTTTCATTGATAGACTAGAATTACCATATATTCTAAGGTATTTTCAATGATACACTGCATATTACGTTATATTATAAGGTATTTTCAATGATACACTGCATATTACGTTATATTATAAGGTATTTTCAATGATACACTGCATATTACGTTATATTATAAGGTATTTTCAATGATACACTGCATATTACGTTATATTATAAGGTATTTTCAATGATACACTGCATATTACGTTATATTATAAGGTATTTTCAATGATACACTGCATATTACGTTATATTATAAGGTATTTTCAATGATACACTGCATATTACGTTATATTATAAGGTATTTTCACTGATACACTGCATATTACGTTATATTATAAGGTATTTTCATTGATAGACTACAATTACCATATATTCTAAGGTATTTTCAATGATACACTGCATATTACGTTATATTATAAGGTATTTTCAATGATACACTGCATATTACGTTATATTATAAGGTATTTTCAATGATACACTGCATATTACGTTATATTATAAGGTATTTTCAATGATACACTGCATATTACGTTATATTATAAGGTATTTTCAATGATACACTGCATATTACGTTATATTATACGGTATTTTCATTGATACACTACAAATTGCGATATATTATAAGGTATTTTCAATGATACACAGCAGATTACGTTATATTATAAGGTATTTTCAACGATAAACTACTATATATTATAAGGTATTTTCAATGATACACTACAAATTACGATATATTATAAGGTATTTTCACTGATACACTGCATATTACGTTATATTATAAGGTATTTTCATTGATAGACTAGAATTACCATATATTCTAAGGTATTTTCAATGATACACTGCATATTACGTTATATTATAAGGTATTTTCAATGATACACTGCATATTACGTTATATTATAAGGTATTTTCAATGATACACTGCATATTACGTTATATTATAAGGTATTTTCAATGATACACTGCATATTACGTTATATTATAAGGTATTTTCAATGATACACTGCATATTACGTTATATTATAAGGTATTTTCAATGATACACTGCATATTACGTTATATTATAAGGTATTTTCAATGATACACTGCATATTACGTTATATTATAAGGTATTTTCACTGATACACTGCATATTACGTTATATTATAAGGTATTTTCATTGATAGACTACAATTACCATATATTCTAAGGTATTTTCAATGATACACTGCATATTACGTTATATTATAAGGTATTTTCAATGATACACTGCATATTACGTTATATTATAAGGTATTTTCAATGATACACTGCATATTACGTTATATTATAAGGTATTTTCAATGATACACTGCATATTACGTTATATTATAAGGTATTTTCAATGATACACTGCATATTACGTTATATTATAAGGTATTTTCAATGATACACTGCATATTACGTTATATTATAAGGTATTTTCAATGATACACTGCATATTACGTTATATTATAAGGTATTTTCAATGATACACTGCATATTACGTTATATTATAAGGTATTTTCAATGATAAACTACTATATATTACAAGGTATTTTCAATGATACACTACAAATTACGATATACTATAAGGTATTTTCAATGATACACTGCATATTACGTTATATTATAAGGTATTTTCATTGATACACTACAAATTACCATATATTATAAGGTATTTTCAATGATACACTAAAAAATTTCGATATATTATAAGGTATTTCCAATGATACACTGCATATTACCATATATTATAAGGTATTTCAATGATACACTACAAATTACGTTATATTATAAGGTATTTTCAATGATACACTGCATATTACTTTATATTATAAGGTATTTTCAATGATACACACAATATTACGTTTTATAATAAGGTATTTCAATGATAAACTACTAAATATATAAGGTATTTCCAATGATACACTACAAATTACGATATATTACAAGGTATTTTCAATGATACACTGCATATTACGTTATATTATAAGGTATTTTCATTGATAGACTAGAATTACCATATATTCTAAGGTATTTTCAATGATACACTGCATATTACGTTATATTATAAGGTATTTTCAATGATACACTGCATATTACGTTATATTATAAGGTATTTTCAATGATACACTGCATATTACGTTATATTATAAGGTATTTTCAATGATACACTGCATATTACGTTATATTATACGGTATTTTCATTGATACTCTACAAATTGCGATATATTATAAGGTATTTTCAATGATACACAGCAGATTACGTTATATTATAAGGTATTTTCAATGATAAACTACTATATATTATAAGGTATTTTCAATGATACACTACAAATTACGATATATTATAAGGTATTTTCACTGATACACTGCATATTACGTTATATTATAAGGTATTTTCATTGATAGACTAGAATTACCATATATTCTAAGGTATTTTCAATGATACACTACAAATTACGTTATATATAAGTTATTTTCAATGATACACTGCATATTACTTTATATTATAAGGTATTTTCAATGATACACACAATATTACGTTTTATAATAAGGTATTTTCAATGATAAACTACTAAATATTATAAGGTATTTCCAATGATACACTACAAATTACGATATATTACAAGGTATTTTCAATGATACACTGCATATTACGTTATATTATAAGGTATTTTCATTGATAGACTACAATTACCATATATTCTAAGGTATTTTCAATGATACACTGCATATTACGTTATATTATAAGGTATTTTCAATGATACACTGCATATTACGTTATATTATAAGGTATTTTCAATGATACACTGCATATTACGTTATATTATAAGGTATTTTCAATGATACACTGCATATTACGTTATATTATACGGTATTTTCATTGATACTCTACAAATTGCGATATATTATAAGGTATTTTAAAATGATACACAGCAGATTACGTTATATTATAAGGTATTTTCAATGATAAACTACTATATATTATAAGGTATTTTCAATGATACACTACAAATTACGATATATTATAAGGTATTTTCACTGATACACTGCATATTACGTTATATTATAAGGTATTTTCATTGATAGACTAGAATTACCATATATTCTAAGGTATTTTCAATGATACACTGCATATTACGTTATATTATAAGGTATTTTCAATGATACACTGCATATTACGTTATATTATAAGGTATTTTCAATGATACACTGCATATTACGTTATATTATAAGGTATTTTCAATGATACACAGAATATTACGTTATATTATAAGGTATTTTCAATGATAAACTACTATATATTATAAGGTATTTTCAATGATACACTGCATATTACGTTATATTATAAGGTATTTTCAATGATACACTGCATATTACGTTATATTATAAGGTATTTTCAATGATACACAGAATATTACGTTATATGGGAAGGTATTTTCAATGATACACTGCATAATACGTTATATTATAAGGTACTTTCAATGATACACTGCATATTACGTTTTATTATAAGGTATTTTCAATGATACACAGAATATTACGTTATATTATAAGGTATTTTCATTGATACACTACAAATTACAATATATTATAAGGTATTTTTCAATGATACACTGCATATTACGTTATATTATAAGGTATTTTCAATGATACACTGCATATTACGTTATATTATAAGGTATTTTCAATGATACACTGCATATTACGTTATATTATAAGGTATTTTCAATGATACACTGCATATTACATTATATAATAAGGTATTTTCAATGATACACTGCATATTACGTTATATTATAAGGTATTTTCAATGATAAACTACTATATATTACAAGGTATTTTCAATGATACACTACAAATTATGTTATATTATAAGGTATTTTCAATGATACACTGCATATTACTTTATATTATAAGGTATTTTCATTGATACACTACAAATTACGATATATTATAAGGTATTTTCAATGATACACTGCATATTACGTTATATTAATATATAAGGTATTTTCAATGATAAACTACTATATATTATAAGGTATTTTCAATGATAAACTACTATATATTATAAGGTATTTTCAATGATACACTACAAATTACGTTATATTATAAGGTATTTTCACTGATACACTGCATATTACGTTATATTATAAGGTATTTTCATTGATAGACTACAATTACCATATATTCTAAGGTATTTTCAATGATACACTGCATATTACGTTATATTATAAGGTATTTTCAATGATACACTGCATATTACGTTATATTATAAGGTATTTTCAATGATACACTGCATATTACGTTATATTATAAGGTATTTTCAATGATACACTGCATATTACGTTATATTATAAGGTATTTTCAATGATACACTGCATATTACGTTATATTATAAGGTATTTTCAATGATACACTGCATATTACGTTATATTATAAGGTATTTTCAATGATAAACTACTATATATTACAAGGTATTTTCAATGATACACTACAAATTACGATATATTATAAGGTATTTTCAATGATACACTGCATATTACGTTATATTATAAGGTATTTTCATTGATACACTACAAATTACCATATATTATAAGGTATTTTCAATGATACACTAAAAAATTTCGATATATTATAAGGTATTTCCAATGATACACTGCATATTACCATATATTATAAGGTATTTTCAATGATACACTACAAATTACGATATATTATAAGGTATTTTCAATGATACACTGCATATTACTTTATATTATAAGGTATTTTCATTGATACACTACAAATTACGATATATTATAAGGTATTTTCAATGATACACAGCATATTACGTTATATTATAAGGTATTTTCAATGATAAACTACTATATATTATAAGGTATTTTCAATGATAAACTACTATATATTATAAGGTATTTTCAATGATACACTACAAATTACGATATATTATAAGGTATTTTCAATGATACACCGCATATTACGTTATATTATAATGTATTTTCAATGATACACTGCATATTACGTTATATTATAAGGTATTTTCAATGATACACTGCATATTACGTTTTATTATAAGGTATTCTCAATGATACACTGCATATTACGATTTATTATAAGGTATTTTCAATGATACACTGCATATTACGTCATATTATAAGGTATTTTCAATGATACACTGCATATTACGTTATATTATAAGGTATTTTCAATGATACACACAATATTACGTTTTATAATAAGGTATTTTCAATGATAAACTACTAAATATTATAAGGTATTTCCAATGATACACTACAAATTACGATATATTACAAGGTATTTCAATGATACACTGCATATTACGTTATATTATAAGGTATTTTCAATGATACACTGCATATTACGTTATATTATAAGGTATTTTCAATGATACACTGCATATTACGTTATATTATAAGGTATTTTCAATGATACACTGC